>JAOVVI020015725.1:923-11096 GCA_028571085.2 Nepenthes alata
GGATTAATATGTATGGGCTATGTGTACTAATTTGCAAGAGAGTGGTCGTAATCTCTCCATTGAATCATTGATGTCTGTTAATCCTATACATTCTTCAATTGATGGGGTTTTGATGGATCACCGAATTGAATCCAGCTTGAAGGAATGGCAGAATCGGACACGCAATATATCTGGTAGCTGTGTCACCTTAGAAGATCTTGTTGATCAGCTGACGGAGTTGGTCTGCAACCACATCGAGTGTGCAGCCCCAATCAGAAAGGAAGAATTTGTTCTTGTTTGGGAAGAATGTAGTGATGACCTTAAGGATTGTTTAGGCTTTGTTGTGCTTCCAATTGGTAGCTTATCTGTTGAACTCTACAGACGTCATGCTTGGCTCTTTAAACTCATGGATGTCACAATTGATTTACCATCTCGAATTTCCAGAGGCTGCCAATATTATCATAAAGATAGTGCTATATCTTGTCGTGTGTGGTTTAAGCCAGGCAGGGGGTACCTCGTTGATTTAATTGGGAATCCAAGTTGCTTATCTGAGCCTGATTATTTGCTCAATGGTCCACCTTCCATCTCAATTTCTTCACCATTGAGGTTTCCACTATTTAGATTGGTGGAACCTGCTATTGATTTCAAGTTACTGGCCAAATAGCATTTTTCAGATTGCCAACCTCTTAATATAGTATTTAAAAATGCGTCTACAGGGAGTGTGGTTAATGAGGAAGAGGTGGAGGCATCTGTGCTTCAAAAGCAATTAGACATGAATATGTTGCTTCCAGATAGAAACAACCAAGGGTCTTGTTCAATCATGAAGGACGAACCTTCTCAATTGTCAATGCCCTCAAAAGCTAATCAACCAACTAGACGTGACAAGGATTTGCAATTATTGAAATGTTGCACTCCTCAGAACGTTGCATGGAAATAGAAATGGACATGGAAATGGAAATGGATTGCCCGGAAATGGATTGTAGAATATTTGTCAAAGGGTAGTTTGTATAGACTCTTGCACAAACCTTGCACAAGGGAAAATCTAGATGAGAAGCATCGCCTAAATGTGGCAAAGGGAATGCACTATTTGTGTAAGCAGAATCTACCAAGAGTTCATGGAGATCCCATTGCAAAATTTGGGCGAACATACCATCGCACACACTGTTGGCGATTTAATTGGATTGGTATTTGTATAGCTGAACAATTGAATGGCTCCACGAATTTGGAGGCAATTTCTAAATCCAGGCCTCAAGGAACTGTCAATGAAGTGTTTCCTACGGCAACCTGTTTACCAAGGAAAAACCTTAATCGGCTAGCCTGATCAACCAGTGACTTGCTCATTATGGTTGGAAGAACATTGAACCAGGGTTCATCTGTAATGAGCATGTATTTTCATCCAGTTCATCACACACTTCTTCTAGTTGGAACAAACATAGGGGACATAGGGATGAGGAAAGTTTGGTATGAGGAGAAGTTGATTTCGCAAATTTTTATGGTTTGGGCTACTTGTAAATGTACACTGGAGCTAAAGATAGCATTGTCAAGAGATCCAACTAACTCTATCAACCATGTGTCATGGAGCGTTGGTGATTCTCTATTTGGAATTGCATGCTCTAAGCATCCGGATTACATCGGTGCCTACTTTGGTGGAAGTAATATCTAGCATTGTTTTGAGATTGATGCTCATTATGATGGGGTAACTGGCCTAGCAATGGCTATTTCTATGGGGAAAACTTCCCTTAAAACATGTGGTGATGGCGAGACTATCAATATATCGGGCGCCTTAGCCACATGGAAGCCGCAACATCACTTTCATATAGTTTTCTTTTATTCAACTTTGAGGACAATTTTTTTTCGATGGGAATGAAAATGCTACGATTACGGGGTTCCTCAAAGGCTCTTCGAGCATATGCCGGCAGCAGTCCACAGCTACACAATGAATCATTCGGACTATCCAATCACCACTGAAATTCAACGATTATATTTGGTTCCTTCCCTTACCTATAAACTGTTAGGATTCTATTAATTTGATTTTCCCTCCCTTTAATATGTTAATCTGTTAACAGATTATAGTTTGATAATTGGTTAGGTTGTTGGGCCACGTGCTTCTGCACTACCCTCCTCTCTCTTTTCTCCAGTTTGTTAGTCTGTTAGGCATGTGTGTTTCTGCTGGGCCACTTGTATTTAGCCCATCACTGTGCTAGGCAGAAGGATATGAAAAACTAATTACTATCTTCTTCTCCCTTGTGTCTCTTCTCCCAATTCTCTTTGCTCTTCTCTCTCACTCTCATGTCCTCTTTCCCTCTCTCTCGGTGTGTGACCTCGGTCTCTTTTTCCCTTAAAGACCGCGGTCCTTTTTCTCGCTCCTCTCTGATTTTCCTTTATCCCTATTCTCACGTCTGTTTCTCCCTCTAATGAACTCCCCTCCTCACCTCTTCTTTTCTAATTTTTCTATGCTTCCAGTCACTAATCTCTTCGAATTGCAGGCACCCGCCATTGTGCATGCATCGGTGCTACTGCAGGATTTCATGTATTTTACAATGATCAATCCAACCAACCAGAGGATCTAACAAATTACATTATACAATGATTAATCCAAGCGGCTAGAGGATCTAACAAATTACATTATCCAATCAAAAACCCCATTCCTCCAGAATGAGAACATAAAAATACCATGAGAACTTGGAAGGCAATAACCGATCACAAAGACAAAAGAATTTATTTAACATAACCTACTGAGTATGTAAAACTCATACGTGCCCAAACAAACAATACCACTGACACCCATCAAAGCTAGCATCGGCAATAGCCGTGTAATGTAGGTTGTGTTAATACGTTTGTCCTTATACGTAATCATCTACGATCCCATCCACTTGGTCAAGTATGAACACCTGCTATGTTATTTGAATATTTATATCAAAGTAGCTACCCAACTTGAACAACAATTAGAACAGTTTAAGCTTTGGTTGGTTGAACGCTAAGATTGTTGGGATCCGAGGACAAAATGGCAACCGTGAAAACAGTGAAAAATGCGAACCCCTTCAATTGACAATCACCAATTTAGTGGGCACAATGAATAAAAAGATGTACAACGTTTTTAATGTGGAAACTCTTATCAAGTCGAAGGAAAAAATTACGGAACAAACTCTGAATATGGTTTCTACTATGTAAAATAGGTTACAAAAATTTTTGAGACAGAATATCCGCTACATACTTGATAAAGAATAAGAAAAATAATCTCTAAAATAAAGAAACTCTCCTTCCCACTTATCTCTCTACTTTTTTTTCTCTATTTTCTCTCACTGGTGATACACCCTACTCATTGATATTACAAGTGTGGTGGTATACGATGAACGACGAGAGCTCCATTTTGTACTCTTACTCTGTTTCACTCTCTTTTCGCGTTTCACCGCAGCAGCTATTGCCGCTGCTGCTTCCGTCTACTGGATTCGCGGCCGCTGCCGCGGCAGCTCACCCCTTGCCTTGCACAACCTGCTACTGAAGTGTCTAGTGTGCTCTTTATAAGAATCATGGTGTCAAATCCGTTTGCTCACCTGACCTGATCTTGTAAATAATTTGCCACACAAACTTCCAACCTACCACCGACTCAACTAATTGTCACTTTGTCAGGAGGAGTTAACCTGCTCAACTAATTAGTTGAGCTTTTAGAGTCAATGTTCCTTTCTAAAAAAAATTGTACTCCTTCAAAGGACTTTTTCTTGAATGGCCCATAGACATCGGTATGTAGAAGTTCAAGCAACTCAGTCTTTTTGATAGACGAGTCTCCTCGGAAAGAGACTCTCCTCTACTTTTCCTCCATACAATGAGGACAAATCCTTAGCTCGTCCTCCTTCATGCCTGGGATGAGGCCATTCCTAGCCAGATGATTCATTCCTTTCTCACTCATGTGGCCCAACCGTCGATACCACAAATCAGAAGACTTCACACCATTAGCAATATTGACCTCCCCTGCCTCTGTAGAGGCTTGTAACACATAAAGACCAGACAACTTTTTCTATCGGACAACTATTAGAGACCCTCTAGTCAATTTATATGCCCCTTCACAGAAGACGTTGCAAAAGCCGTTGTCATCAAGTCTACCCGCTAAGATAATATTCATCCGAATATCAGAAACATATCAGACGTCCCTCAAAAGCAATCGGGTTCCATTATTGTTAACGAGTGACACATTACCACAACCAACAACTCTAAATGTCTCCATGTTTTCCATCTTCAACATTCCAAAGTCACTGTATGATATAAAGAGCCATCTCCAAGATGTGACATGGATGGATGCACCAGTATTCACTACCCAGTCAGTCTCCTGCTCAGCCAAGCTTACAATGTCATCCACTTCACAAGTCAAAAGGATATCACCTTTAATAACAATTGAGACCGAGGCCTTTCTTCACCTAGTCCCTTTTTGCCTTTGTTATCCTTTTTTACATTTTCACGCTTTCACTTGTAATATTATTTCTTAATGTGGCCCTTCTTCACACAATAATGGCATTCCATGTTTTGAAACTTTGACCAGAATTTGCTCCGTCCCTTTCTCTAGACTTTGGACCGTACTTTTTACTCATTCCCCGTGACTCAATCATGAGTGCCTCGGAGTGCTGAGAGGTGGAGGTCTATTATGACCGCCGTCTCATTTCCTCGTCCAGCATAGCTCCTTTGGCCATTTTTAGTGTTACAATGACATTTACAGTAGTGTTGGCAATGATGATTCGAATCACCTTCCATTAGTCAGGCAGGGTTGTTAGGAGTCATAGGCTTAACACTTCATCTTCAAATTTAATACCTATACTATTCAATTGATCTACACATCTTTAAAATTTGTTCAAGTTATCTGCAATGGATGAGACATCCTTGTATCACAGCTGCATCAATTTCATCAGGTGATCAATCTTGTTGTTGCTAGTTTTGGAAGCATAGGGCATCTTCAACTTCTTCCACAATGCTTTGGCATTTGTTTCACTTATAATGTGGTTGTACACATTATCATCCACAAACTGTCGTATATAACTGCACACCTGCCTATTCTTAAGAGACAATTCCTCTTTTAATTTTGCATTAGGATTTTCAGTGGCGAACACCAGAAGGTGCATCGACTTGACAAGCAACTTGTTTGACATCGTGCTTTACCGAATATCATAATTGGTGTCGTTTAAACAAATTATCTTACTTCCCACCTCTGTTGATTCTGGCACTGATAATCAATCTCTAATACCATTTGTAGGAAAAATAGTTACTGGTAGGACAAATTAGAGTTGGACAAGAATGATGGAATGATATGCACAAACACACATACGATAGAAGAATATGAGAGAAAGAGTAACAACATATCAAATTTTTACGTAGAAAGCCCTCTTTTAAAATAAGAGGAAACAATTATATGATATTTAGTCTACAAAATAAGTTTTATTATGTGAATATGGTTACAGAAATCCCTATTTGGCTACACAAGCCCTTTGAGAGCTGAGAATAAAAATAAAGAGTAAGAATACATGAGTAAAGTCTAGCTACTCCTTGATTTTTTTAAATTTTTTCTCATTCTCACTTCTCTCTACATATTACTTGCATACCTAGCATGCATAGATATATAAATTTATCATGATTGTTGCCTACCCAATAAGAAGGTTGCATGTGTGCAAAATCTACCACTAATTCTACTAATCGTCACTCTATTCGGAGGAGTTGACCTACTCAACTAATCAATTGAGCTCTAAGAGTCAACTTTTCTTTCTAAAAAAAAGTTGATTGCACAGATATTGTAGGTGACCAACTTTTCATAGTTCCCAGGTGTTGGTCAAAATTCTCGCACTTTTAATTCAAACCGGTCAATTGCATTCCAAAATTTTTATTTCAAAAATTTTATACCGGCTAATTTCATTACTAGCAATTCTATTTTGTCCATTCCAAAAATTTCAACCATTTCTGCCAAACCATACTGGCCATATTGGTAAAACCACACCGGTAAAACCAAACTGGTACAAGCAAACCGGTAAAACTATTCCGGCCAAAACTGCTATTCCAATCCGAAAATGCAAACCAGCATTTTCCACTTCGGCATTATTCCACTCTGGAAAATTTCACTCCACCATTTTCCACTTCAGAAAATTTCACTCTGTCATTTTTCAAGCCGCCATTTTCACTCCAGCTTTTTCCAAACTGGCATTTTCACTCCGGTATTTTCGCTTCGACATTTTTTTACATTGGAGTGATCCCAACAAAGATTACACATTGTGTCTTCTCCTCAATGACGTGAGATATCTAGCATCATCGGTATCTACCATGTCATTTGCTTCGCTTTTAATTTCTGGTAGTATGCTTGAAGATAAGAAAAGTTGGATGACATCAACAATCCATGGTATGCATAGATTGTATGTTGTGTTAGGCTGCTCCCAAAAATTTTATCACGCTTTGTGAATTTATCATAGCATATGAACAATGTCAAATCTAAACTAGATACTTAGTTACCGTTTGAAAAACATTTAATGCCATTCCTCTAAGTGTGTTTTTAATCCGTGAATTGATAAGGGCATAATCTTCAAGAATTTCTTGCATTTGGAGATTGGATTGAGATTGCAATTAATCTTCGATTGCCAAAACTTACATCAACATTTCCTAATTCAACTCTCTAACTTATCTTTTAAAATTTTCATGCATCATAAGTATTACCATGATCTCTTTAATCTGACAAGCAGCCTTCATGTCATATCATTTGGGAACATTGATTATATTATTGTTGGTACCACGTCAAGGAACACTTAACTTTTGTACTCAATGTACTCAACTTAGATTAACGAGCTATAAAAGCAACGTTTTTCAATTGTTAATCAATCAATCATTTTTAAAATATTCTTAAATGATATAATACTCATCTATTTATCTTTTTAAATATAAATCTAATAGATTAAATAAATAAATAAAATATCATATTATTTAATAATATTTAAAAAATACTTGTAGAATATTCTTTTAGTTTCAACAATTTGCCCAAAAGTGCCAAACTTTCAAACATTGCCAATAATTAATCGGTATCTACTCGTTGGACTCTGTTTGGTTCAATTGGGCCAAGATCCTACGCCCACTTCTCTAATCGTTCTAGGCCAACCATGGTTCAGATTGATCTTTCCATTCGACGTATCCTTGTTCTATGTTGACATCAGAAGTCGACCTCTTCACATTTACCTTGTCGAGAATCAACCTCTGATTCGATGGTCACTCACTCATCGCTCACTTCCACTCTAATCATTTCTTTTTAGTTTTGACCGTAACTGGTGCAAGGACAGCCTAATTATAAGACCTCCACCCATATTATCAATGACTTTAGTCTCTTGGAGGTTAATTTTCTACGCCTAATTATAATCCTTCCAGGGGATTTACCTTTTTTTGGGCTGAGCCATATCTTGATGGGTGAGGCCGAGAGAAAGAAGGGGCAGGAGACAATCAGGTATAGTATTTCTCAACCGTGTTTTCAATTAATGGTTGAACGAGTGATTTATGAATGATTTTAAAATATTATCGGGTACTATTCATATTTATTCCCATTTTTGTTCACTTTCCCATCATTCATGTAACCATCACTTGCAATCTGAACGTGTCTCCATACCATACCCCCCCCCCAAGTGGATGGGGAAACTATAGCTTTATTTTTAGGTTTCAAATTTTCAAATTTGATTTTTAGTACGTGTTTAAGACACTAATTTCAAAAAATAATACAAATATTTACTTACTAATTTTATACATTTTTTTTATTTTGATTCCTTTAACTGATTATGAAATCTTTGAGAAGATAAATGCTTACTGGTTAAGAGTAGAGTCATTGCTTAAAAGCCTATTAAAGAAAACATCCTATTTGATCACTCAAATTGAGTTTTATTATAGATATTTGGTCTACAAAATAAAAATGATGTACAAATTCCTAATAAATGTACAAAAACTAAAAGTGATCATTTGGTCTTGAGGCAAGAGAACATTCGGTGTTGATCCCATCATTACTTGAAAGTAAACCTTGCCCATTATCCATGAGCCTCAAAAAAATAACATAAAATAAAATAAAATAAAATCTAAATAGTAGCCTTCGTGGAGTGGATATTGGAAATAGGATTCTGGTTGAAGATCATGTTATTAAGAGATTTTTAGATAGGGAAGATAGTTATAGCAAGTGGAACCCTAGGTGCCATATTTGTCATGTGTGAATTTTAGTTTAATGTATTAATGTTTGAATTGAAGTAATAGAAAAGGAGAAAAAGAGAAAGAGAAGAAAGAAGAAAAATTAGAGCTAGAATTTTTGAGGATCTTATAAATTAGGTTTGTACAAGTAAATTTCCAGTCTACTTCTTTATGCTTTTGTTAAAATTTTTAAATTTTTTTATTCATAATAGACTAAAATTTCGGGTTTGTGTTTCCATGTTGCATGAAATCATTTATCTATATGTTTAGTTTACATACATGTTTATTAGTCTCTATATTTCTACTTTTCTAAAGTATATTTTTTATGCTTATAAAAATGTTGAAATTTATTGAAAAAGCCTTTTGCATGTTCATGATTTTTTTTAAAAAAAATTTAAATTCTTATTCCTAAGTTCATGAGAACTTTATAATGTTTATAATTAAACAAATATTGCTTCATAGAGATTTTTGGCATTTCTTTCAAGTGAATTATTGCAAGAAATTTACAAAAAATAATATATATATTTTTTTTTAATGCAAGCCAAAAAATGTTAAGAAAATATTAAGTTGGTTTAAAGGTCCTCCCATGAATTAAAAGCACAAACTATGAGAATGATATGTAAATAGCGTGGGTTTCAAATATTGGACCAAGACCCATATTTATAAGAAAAAAAAAGGGTAAATTGACCTTTATATATTTAATCTAGTCAATGAGATTTATCATTATCATTTGGTTCACATTCTTGATGGTTTATATTTATTGTTATGTGTTATGTCTCCCATTTATTATTAAAATTTTATCTCATCTTTTACTACCACACTTTACAGATTAGTAGGGTTGGACAAGTTATAAGTTTTAGACCGGTAAGTGTTGATGTGGAAGATGGTGGAAGGATGATGAATGTTATTAATGTATTTTGATTATATATCTTAAAATTGTGGTTGAAAAATAGTATAGTAGTTTAAAACAATTGGCACGTATAAGTTGTTCTGTGGGGTCGAAAGATTTACATTATTTTTGTTTTCATTTATCATTATTTTAATGGCTTCTGTCATAGCATAATTGTCATAAGATTGAAGAGGTAGGTGAAGTTAGATAAAATTGGAATAAATTTGACTATATTATATGATAAAATTTATATTAATATTGTAGAATCATAATGAATCTTGTGTAGCATCATGATTTGGGTTTAAGGAGACCTTATTTTGATTAATTTTATATTAATAATTCAGATCATGACAACTCGGGGTATCAGTGCACATCTTAAATAAAATTTCCAAAGTGATGAAGAGGATTAAAACTTTTGTGAATTGTACTGTGTTAATGTTATTTGGAAGACAAGGTGAAGGAGGATTTTACCGGGAGAATGAGCTTCTTGTTGTTCTAACTAGAACGACTAAGGTAATGGACCAACTCGTCCATATTCTGCCCTAAAATCTAGGGCTTGCTCGCACTGGCAGAGCTAGAGGAAACCTAAGGGGGAATATGACAGCTTATGAGAGATTCATAAACAAATATGTTTCTTTATTTATAGGAGATTTGAATTTTTCAATGGCTGAAATCTAGATCTAAATAATAAAAAAAGTCTTAGAAGTGATTGGATGTCAGGAGAACGAGAAGATAAGGTCGGCCATTGACAAGCTTTATGTTGAAGCCCGCCATTTGTAAGTGATCACCAAAAGTGCTTTAGGCCAAGAGAATGACAAGATTTTGTCGACGTTGCTTATATAGGGCTTCTACGATAAATACTTTTTGATGATTCTTCATTAATGTAAAGATAATGGATTTTTAAAATTAAGATATGAAAATAGTTCAGTGGCGAAATATGATGTGAAGTTTATCGAGATACTCGATTCGTATCAAACTTGCTACCTGATGAAGGTAAACAGATTTACAAGTTTTATAAGGATTAAAGATATAATTTAGAGATAATTAGTGCCATTTTAGCTATTAGCCTATGAAGAAGTATTGAGTAAGAGATTAAGAGAGGAAAATTGTCTGAGAATAAGAGTGCA
>JAOVVI020015729.1:0-11093 GCA_028571085.2 Nepenthes alata
AGAAAGACAACAAGTCATGAGCGCTCCTCCTGGCTCCTTAGTCTGAGAACCTCTTGGCCTCCAGAAGTCCCCGCCCGATCGGTTAGGTCTGGATGCACGGACACAGAAGGTTCGCCATCAGGCCCTACCCAAGAGGACTCGGGTAAAAGCCTCCAAGCGATGCCGTATAAGTCTTCTTTACATGAGGCACTGGCATTCCGAGGAACGAGGATGGTAACAGAGAACTGCGGATCGATCAATCGCAGTACTCGACGGCACATACGTACGCCATCCCAGTACCTGCCGTCCAATAATGACGCGATCTCCGAGGGCAGTATGGACTTCGTCAACCTCTCGCCCTGCCAGGCGACCTTGTCCCGAAGAAGCCCCTGCTGAAGCCGCAGAAGCTTGATAGTGTCCTCCAAAGAAGCAACCTTTTTCTTCGCTTCAGCCAACTTCATTTGTGATGTCCCACATCGGATGGGGAGGGGAACGAAGCATGTCTTATAGGGCGTAGATACCTCTCCCTTGTGGACGTATTTTGGAGGCGGTGGAGGCCGTCTGCCAGGAATAAAACCGTACGCCTGTGTGATAAAGCGGATAATATTCACAAGCGGGTGCCCTGAGATGTTACAAATGGTATCAGAGACAGGGCTCAGTTTGATGTGCCAGCATGGACGTTGGGCTCCCAAGGGGGGTGGACTGTGATATCCCACATCGGATGGGGAGGGGAACGAAGCGTGTGTTATAAGGGCGCGGATACCTCTTCCTTGTGGACGCATTTTGGGGGCGGTGGAGGCCGACTGCCAGGAACAAAACCGTACACCTGTGTGGCAAAGCAGACAATATTCACAAACGGGTGCCCGAAGACGTTACAGATGGTGGTTCTAGGGGCCACTGAGAGGGCCAACAGCCCGCTTATTGGCTTCATCACTGTCTACGTGGTTCACCTAAAAGGGGGACTCCGCTTTCCAATTCCCTTGGAGCTTTATAGTCTGATGTGTGAGTCGGGCGCTCTATTCGCGAGGCTTCAACCAAATGCAGTAAGATATTTGGTCTCTCTCTATGTGTTTGCACGCTGTTATGAGAAGGTCCTCGGGGTAGCCATGGTGAAGGTTATATTTTACTTTACTCATAATCTGAAATGGATCACCATGACTACTCATCCAGAGTTTGCTGAGATGAGTGGTGAAAACCCGGACTCCACGAAGAGGTGGAATGACAAATTCTTCATTCTCGGAGTCCAAGAGGATTGGAAGCTCCCGTCCACATGGGGAAATGTGGTGAGCAAACACTGCTCGGACGCCACTGCTGAGGAGAAAGAGGCTGCCAAGGAGGTCACAGATCTGGTTATAGCCAACCTTGGCAGTTTCAACATGGGAAAAAAGAACACCTGGCTGTCCCCGGAGAAATTGGCCGAGGCTAAGTTGGTGACACTGTCCGGGGACGCCTCTTTTGCTGCAGCTTTGAAGATGAAGAAGAAGAGGCTAATAAGGAAGGAGGCTCCTCTTGTTATCCAAGAACCGTTCGAGAGGCCACAGAAAAGCCCACGGACGGACGCCTCGGAGGCCCCAGTACCAATCATTGAACAGCCCTGTCCAGCGATAACAGGGCCATCGTCGCTCCAATGGTGAGGAGGGCTATGAAGTCGATCGCTACCCCTCCCGCTGAGCCTGAAGTTGCGGGTCCTTTTAAAGATCTGATTGTTGCTGAGGTTTCGGAGGAGACGGGAGTTGCTGGGGTCGAGGACACCACTACGGTCATAATCACTTCCGTCTTGGGGGCCACTGAGGCTGACGAGTCTCATGGGACAGAACCTCCCGGTATTGCTCTTGTCGAGGACATTTGTGAGGTCCTTAGCGAGGAAGAGGCTGATATCCTGACCTCAGAATCCCACAAGGCTCCGAGGCCCTTAGAGGTTGCTGGTTCATCGGACGCTGCGGAGGCCCCGATTTTCGGAGATCTTATGGCTGAGGCGATCCCTGATGCTCCCGTGGCACCCGTGAGTATGCCACAGGGGCCTGAGGGCTCCGCGGAGTGTGGCCCAAGTTACGATTCTCTAGTTTCTAAGGTACTTCATCGCTTCCTTACCTCTTTTGCCTTGCTCTTACCTGGCAGTCTTTTGATGGACTTGCTTATCTTTCGCAGCTTCAGGTCATAGCTGGGAGCTTTAGCCAGTTGGTCGAAGAAACCGTCCAATCTCGCTTGGAGATGGAGTCGCTGAGGACTGTTGGGGAAGCCGACAAGCGGGCTGAAACAATGTAATATCTCAAATATTTTTTTTATAAATTATATAATTAATTTTAATAATTATTTTATTACTTATTTTGGATTTAGAAATTTTATAATTGAGTTTAAAATTTGAGTCTAAAGTATTTTAATAATTGAATTAGGCTTAAATACTTAAACCATTAAATTGAACTAATAGTTTGAGTTGGATATTTTGATTATTAATATGATTAACTTGGTTAGTTTAATTATAAGTCTATTTAATTAAAAAAAGTATTATATATTTAATTTATTTGAATTTTAGTATATTAGAGTTTATTTATAGAATTATGAAATTAAAATTTAAGATATTAGAAAAATACACTAATAAAGAATAATAACAATAATAATAATAATAATAATAATAATAAATATATAAATAATAATAATAATAATAATAATAAATGTATTAATAAATAATAATAAATAATGATAATAATAATGATAATGAATATATTAATAATAATGATATAGTAATAATAATAATAATAATAATAATAAGGGTAATAATAATAATAATGTGTAATAATAATAATAATAATAATTTTAATTTCATTGAAGAAAGAAAAAGAGGAAGAAGGAAGGAAAAGAAAAAGGAAAAGAAAAAGGAATGAAAGAGGAAGAGAAGGAGGGAAAGGGAGGAGGAAGAGGAAGGCGGCGAAGCCATGGACATGGATCTAACGACGCCCAAAATGAAAACCGAGCGAAACCCTAAACTGATTCCTTCACTATTTAAGGAGACGTGGGTGTGGGAGGAAGGGTAGCCGTGGTGAAACCCTAGTCATGTGATCGTCGCCTCTGTTCCTCGCCGTTGCCACTGCTACTGCCATCGCCGACCCGTGCCGGAAGAAGAGTGGTCGTCGCTGTCATCATTCGAGTGGTTTACTGCCGTCGCCGACAGCAATCGGTACCGAAGCCACCATCACAAATCTGAAGTCGAAATCAAAGCCGTGGTGAAGCCGAACCCAAGCCGTGTTATGGAATCATGAAAATTAGGCAAGTGAACCCTTCTACTGTCATTCTACTCAATTTGCAAGTGAACTCCATGTACTGTCATTCTTCCCTAATTTTGCAAGTGAATCCTCTTTGTGTCGTTTCTTTCCTTGCTCTAAAAATTAAACATTCTCTATTGCAAATCTGCTCATTCTTTCCTTTATTTCTATTGATGTTGTTGAATTTTGGTATATGTGGAGAATGTTGTGAAAATAGTTCTGGAAAATCTAAAATCGAGAAAATTAGGGATCTCGTGCTCTGTTTGGGTTTTCGATTTTGGTTTAGAGAGATGGTTTTGGAATTCAGGTATATGTGAAATAACAAGTATTACCGTATAAACCTAACAATTGTTGACTGCATTATACGTTAAATATGCGTATGAATGACGTATTGCTCATATTTGTGGGCGTATCGTTGGTGCTGTGTGTGGTGTGGTTGCGGTGGGTGTGTGCGTGTTACCTACATGGATCAGTGAGTAGCTGTGTGTGTGTATGGGAGGGAGAAGCAGTAAGCTACTGTTGTGTGTGCGTACTGGTGTATGTGTGGCGTCGTATGTATGTGTTCGTGTGAGGGAAAATAGCAGTAGAAGCTGCTGAGTGCGTGCGAAGCTCTGCGTGAGCTGTGTGTGTGTGGAGTGTAGCTAAAGCAGCAGCGTGAAGGCTGCGGTCTGATGAGTGTTGTGTGCAGAAGTGGGCTGTGGGCTGGGTTTGGTTGAAGGGCAGCAGAACGTGGACTGGGTTTTGGTTGAGTGTGTGTGAGAGTATTTGTATGTGTGTATTGGGCTGCGTCGTGGGTTGTGTGTGTGGTGTTGGGCCGTGGATTGGGCCTCTTGGTGTGGGTATGTGTTGGTATATATATATATATATACACGGTGGTACATGTATGTATATATATGTGTAGTAATGTATTTGGATACCGATGTATATGTATGTATGTTAATATGTGGTTATATATGGACGCATGAGAATAAAGATGATAAATAACATCGAGGATATTTTTAATTTGTATATGTTGTATGTATAAAAACATATTGGCCGGTGTACGGAATGGTATTAACTGTATAAAGAATTAAATATTGCCAATTAATTTGTTGGAACATTGTAAAATTAATTGGGGATGGAATTTGAAATAAAAATATCGTTGGCCTTAGTCATAAGCATCACTTCGAAATAAAATGAAAAAATAGTGAAGTAATTGAGCCGATCATATCTCGATCCATATATTCTCTTTGAACGTCCTGAGGTATATTCCTTTGTGTTGGATTTGATTGTGTGAGTACGGTCTGGTCAGCACCGAACGACGTTCCTATTATTGATATTGCAAAACCTTCTTTGCGTTATACTCGATTGTGTGAGTATTTGGATTGCTGGTTTCCTACGGTCAATGTAAAGGAAAGCGTATGAAAACCCTAAGGTATCTAATCGAATGGGAGGCTACGACACCTTAGCGCGGTCTACACATATTCGATACTGATTTTCATATCATGGTCATAATGAGGTATGTTTATCATGGAGGGATGCTTATAGCCATGTGACCGTCGTATGAGATAATATCAGGGATATCATTTGACAAAGGGTATCGGAGGTGGAATCAAATGCTAGGGTACAGTCTCTGGAAGAACTGTAGGGGTAGTTGGATACCATGGATAACCTCGTTGCACTTACCCAGCCGTTGGGGGCATAAATTCTCGGCCTTTGGTTCACGATGACAGAATAAGATCCAAGGAGATTCTTTTTATCTCGTACAGTGGTGACCTCAGTATTTAGTTGATAAATTCTTGATATTTCAAACAGTGAGTCAAAAGGGATGCTTATAACCTGGTGACCACCGTAGATGATCATATTTGAGATATCATTGGCAAGGGGTATCAGAGGTGGTATCGGCATGCTACGGATATGCCTCTGGGAGGACTGTAGGGGTAGTTGGATTCCAGAGATAACCTCGTTGCACTACCCAGCCATCGGGGGCATAAATACGTGGCCTTTGGTTTACTATGGTAGAATAAGGTCCAAGAAGATTCATTGTAATGTCTCATCATTGTTAATATCTCATGAGTTGGGGTTCGGTTGAATTCACGTGTTATATTCGATAGAATTTATGGGTCAGATTTTACGATATTCGAATTCAGTGGGATCCATATTGTTTTATTATAGTCAGTTTTCAGGTCATTCACGCTGACATTCGGACCAGAGAATCCCCATTTATTAGTGATATCGGATTTCAGGGGATTACCGTTGTTTATTGACACTCTTATTATTTTTGGATATGCGGGTCTTGTGAGACCTATTTTGCCTAGAGTCGTATTTACGACGTATTGTAACTTGCTCTAATATAGTAGATGGTTAGAGTGATATTGGGACTTTGTAGTTGGTATCCGAGATTGTTGTTGTTGTATACCATTTTTTAGTATTATCACTTGCTGGGTTTTGGCTCACCCTTGTGTTTTCTTAGCTTCAGTGTAGACAGGTTGACACCATGATAGAAAAGATCGCATGAGTAGACTCCAGGTAGAGGTAATCTCAGAGATTGAGGCTTTTCGGATAGAGACTTAAGATCTTGGGAGACCGGTTACTGTCCAACTTTTATTAGATTTCTCTATGATGATAGATATTTTTTGACATTGAGGTCATTTATGGATGTTATTTATCATTATTATGGATATTTATGTGATGATACATTTATAATGACTATTAATTGTGTCTTAAATGATATTATAGAATTCATTAATGTTGTTTGATGACGCGTAAATTGTTGAGTTTGGATGACTTAAGATTTTCACCATAACGGTCCGGGTTGGGTTCGGGGGGGTCCAAGCTCGGGTCATTGCACCATCTCAGTAGAAGCGGGGATGTCGTACTTAGCTTGAATCTCGTCGAGATCCTTGAGGGTGAGGGATGAAGCGACGTCCTTTACTCCAGGAGCCATGGCAATGAAAGGGCAAAAACTCGACAGTGGAAGAAGGAAGAAGAAAAGAAGGCGAAGAGCTTCAACACTTTGAAAATGAAACGAAAGCAAAACGGAGAAGTGGAAAGTTGGCAACAAGAAGGCCTATTAATACTTTTAAAATTCAAAAAGGCGCACTCATTGCCCTTTTCCACATGTTGCTCGATAATTCGTCTTAGAGAGATTGTGGTTTTGCCTTCCCGAGGTACCTGATAGCTCGTCAGTCTAGAATTAAATGCTCTGCAGAAGCCCAAACGGCGGCGTCGAAAGATCTCAGACTTAAAAGAAGTTTTGAGACGCTTACGTACCAAATCATTTGCCACCTCTCCTACGAGGACACAGGAAGCCGCGGATAGATCGCTAAAAGAAAAGGCCAACCTCCATGGGGGAACATCTGAGACATACCAAGCGGTTGAGGATCTTGAACCCTTTGGCATGGGAGCTAGTGTTAGGTCTCAATACTAGGGCTCATAAAACACGGCCCAAAAGGAATGCCCAAAGTCACGCCCACGGTCCAAGGGGCCCAAATTACGACCAAAATCCGAGAGGACCGTTTACCGTGGGGGTACGAGGACCCCTAAAGGGGGTGACGTCATCAGGGAAAATCGAGGAGTGTCCGAGAACTATTTTGATGTCTCCATATGAGAAATCAAAGTGTTCAAGCGCGCCAACACGGACGATTCCCTGTAACCAGAAAATCACGCGTCATCGTGAATCCAAGGCTCCTGGCGCGCCGTGTCTGCATGATTGGCATTCCTGGTGCGCCGTACCTGTAGAGCAGGTACTGCCACCATTGTCCTGACGACTCGTGTCTCTGGCGTGCCGCACTAGCTGAACTGTGGCAGGCACCCCTGACACGCCAGTGCCACGTGTCTATCCCATAACAGATACCTTTTTTCTTTTCCTATAAATACCTCCCTCCTGGCACTAAGGAGGGGGATTCTGAAAATCTTGCCTCCTGAGTTCACATTGAGAGCATTCTTCTGAAAAAAAATGAGAGGAGAGAAACTAAGCTTGAGACTTGTATTTCCTAGTGGTGACAAAAAGCATCATCAAGGGTCCAGTTGTATTCTCTTTGATTCATAGTAAAATCTCCTGGACGCTCGTCCGTGACAGTGGTTTTTTTCCTTTGTATTGAAAATGGGCTTTCCACGTAAAAGATACTGTGCACGAAGTCCTCGTCCCTTTACTCGTTAACATCTACTCTGTGTTGCGCGTTTCTGTCCACTTTGGAACTCCTAAATGCCGCTCTGACGATGCCCGTTGGTGGCCGGAAACTCAGCACGCAACACTACTTTTAACAATTTTAGTATAATTGGACGTATACATAGTATTTTTTTAAAAAAATTCATATCTTAAAAGGTGATTCGTAGAGTTTCAATGCGTTGGGTCCCAATATAAGGGCCCATAAAGAAACGGCCCAAAGAAAGGGCCCAAGTAAAAAGCCCAAGTCAGAATAACGGTTAATGTCTGAGAGATTCCTTTAATCAACAGAGGGTCGAGGACACCACGAGAAGTCAAGAAATAACCCGAGGACCCTTCATAAGAAGTCGAAAATTCTCCAAGGTCTTTAAAGGGTAATTAATGTCCGAGAGCTACCTACCTCAAATGAGTCCGCGAACTCACAAAGGGATAAGGTATGCCGCATAAGGATGAGGACCATCTCATACATGGCCGAAAAGCGCCAGCTAAGCAACTTCGCCAATTTCCAAGGAACTTACAGTCACTGCAAGGCGGCGTTTCTACAAGGCACGCCTGGTCAAATCAGGACTGACACCTAGGGTCTACGTACCTAACACGCTCATGCCCTACTAGTGGCGCCAGCGGCGTACCTCCCTGCACACATCATTGTTCCTGACACGACCAACAGAGCAGATGGACGGCCCCCTCACGCGCTTGGCGTGACCAACAGGACAAGTGGACAGCCTCTCGACCATCCACCAGCAGCCACGTGTCCTCATCCCAACGGCACGATTTCTCTTATAAATACTCAGTAGAGGCTCTTACCTCAGGGACCTCTTTTGGGATCTTCTTCCTCTCTTTTGCACAAGAAGGAACAAAGGAAACAAAGCTTCCCAATGAGAGAGCTTCCCAATGAGAGACTTCCTAAGGAGAGAAAACACAAGCAAGAGACAATGAAGGAATTCCTAATACTTGTACTTTGTAATACTTCTATACATAGTGAAAGCATTTCAACAGGCTCAGAGCCTCGTGATTTTTTCTCCTCATTCAAGGGGAGGCTTTCCACGTAAAACCCTTTGCCTCAATCTCTCCTTCTCAACACCCTACACTCCCTAAAACACTTGTGTTGCACATGATCTCGCTGTCCAAAATGCAACATTGGCGCCGTCTGTGGGAACCCTTGGCAAAAAGTTCAACGCTTCCTACCCTCACAGAACAACCATTGCTCCCAAAATGGTGAGCAGACAAGCCAGCACGTTCACCAGGGAGGACAAACCCTTCGACAGGTGCCTCCCATCCAGTGGCCTAGCAAGTGGTCATCCTGGTACTTGTGTACAGAAGTTGGTAAAAAGGTGTACAGCCTCTCGAGAGTCGTCCATACTCTTTGCGAGAGGGTGGACGAATAGTTTAGGGGGACATAACCCAAAAGCTCGTGGCCAGTAGCGCCCCAGGAGCAACTAGCTGCCCGAGCTCCTGGCGAGTTGAGGGACTACCTCAACAAAAGAAGTCCATGGCCCATTCTCCAACGAAGAAGGGGCTCAAAAGGCTCTGAAAGATGATCTTTGGACCCAAGACCGATGAAGCAAGCCAGTCAAAAATTCGAAAAGACCTCCTACCCCCGAGGACAGGTGAAGGAAAAAGAAGGGTGAGCGCCCAACTGAAGTCCTAATGACCGTTCAGGGAAAATAAGACCGAACGGATTGTCCTTGGAGGAGAAGAGCCCTCAGGCCCACCTACCCTCATTGAATCACTCACCAGCATCCTGAGGTAGATCCGAGATGAGAAGTTCTTGAGATGGCCCAAGGCGTTGAAGAACCAAGAAGGAGGTGACCAGTGGGAATATTGCCATTACCACGGCAACCGCGGCCATGACACTGAGGACTACAAGATGATCCAGGCGGAAGTCAAAAGGCTGACAATGGAAGGCTACCTCGACCGCTTCCTGCCATGACCTGGGCACAGCTCGGGAATAGTAGGACACGGTCGATCACGCCGCTCAAAAGGAAAAGCAATAATAAGCACGGAAGGCACCTGACCATCAACTGCGGGGCTGCGCGTGCCAACTTCAAAAAGGTCAACACATAACAGAACTGTCGAAAGGCCACGACCGGCAAGGGAGCGATGAGAGGGATCAAAACGGCCCTGGAGGCCTCCCAATGTAACACATATACATGAATGAAATGATCCCTTCCATATATCCATCATGATGCACTCACATTTCCTTCATCAGCATCAAGGCAGCTCCCAAGTCAAAGACAAAAAACTCGGCTCTGACCGAGCGGCCCCAGATGTCGTATAACTAAAAACTTGGCTCTAACTGAGTGGCCCAAGAGGTCGTATAACTAAAAACTCGGCTAAGATCGAGCGGCTCCAGAGGTCGTATAACTAAAAACTCGGCTCCGATCGAGCGGCCCCAGAGGTTACATAACTAAAAATGCGGCTCCGACCGAGCGGCCCCAGAGGTCATATAAGTAAAAACTTAACTCCGACCGAGCGGCCCCATAGGTCGTCTAACTACAAACTTGCTCCGATCGAGCAGTCTTAGAGGTCGTATTCTAAAAACTCGGTCTTACCCGAGCGGCCCCAGAGGTCATATTCAACAAATTTGGTCCCATTCGAATACACCAAAAGCTTAAGGCTCAAGGAGCTTCATGCAAAGCCAGACGACCCGAGCGGCCAAAAGGTAGCATAATCCTTCGAAAGGTTCACAATAAAAGCTATGGACAAATTACTTAGCATCACTTTGCAAAAAGAATAAGCACTCGTACAGGCCAGGCCAAGCGTCCCAGGTTTCAACTCTGAAAATGTGTAAGTTTTATTAACATAAATAATATTTTGTACAAGTGTTCAAAAAAAAATGAGAAAATACAACAAGTCTTGGAGGCTCCTCCTCGCTCCCCTATCCGTGGACCTCTTGGACTCCAAAAGTCCCCATCTGATCCGTCAGATCCGCCCCCTCAGGCGTAGAAGCTTCACTTTCAGGCACTGCCTGAGAAAACTCAAGGAAAGGCCTCCCAGCAACGCCACATAAGTCTTCTCTGCATAAGTCATTGGCATTCCTGGATCGAGGATAGCCCCCAAAAACTGCGGATTAACCAACAGCAGCACTCGGCGGCACGTATGAATGCCCTCCCGGTATCTGCTGTCTAAAAGCGACGCGATCTCCAAGGGCTGTATGGACGTCCTCAACCTCTCGTCCAGACAGGAAACCTTTTCTCGAAGAAGGAGCCTAACGGTATTTTTCAGAGAGGACACTTAACCCTCGGCGTCGGCCAGTTTCGCTTTAGCCTGTTGGGCGGCTTCCCCGGCAGCCCTCAGCGACTCCATCTCCGAGCGGCACCGAGTGGCCTCTTCGACCAACTGACTGAAGTTCCCGGCCATGTCACAGAGCTGCAAAAATAGACAGGTCCATCAAGAGGCAACCAACTAAAAGGTAAGGGAAAGAGAAGTTTCGATGGATTACCTTAGAGATGAAAGGGTCATGCAAAGGGTCGCGTTCTACAGGGGCCTCGGACTCCTGCGGCCCACTCTCAGGCACCGCCGGTGCTTCCTCGGGAATGGGCTCCACCTCCAAAAAAGGCGTTGAGAAGCCTGTCACGACATCAGCGCCTTCGGCGTGGGGCTCCCCGAGGCCATAAACCTATTGCCCTGAAGGGCTTTCAGTTTGGACTTCAGTAGGAGGATCACAAGGGTCAAGGGGCATCATCCCACCAGCGCAAACCTCCTCG
>JAOVVI020015730.1:0-11093 GCA_028571085.2 Nepenthes alata
CATATGCTCTGCTTGTATATTTTATTATAGTTCAGATTGTCATTTCATATATGACCCCATTTGAATTTCATATTTGGATCTATTTATTAAAAAACAACAAATCCAATACATTAATTACTTGTATCCCACAGGCATTGTGTTCTATTTGAATCATATCCCATACCTATTTATATGCTATTAATCTTTTTTTAAAATTTTTTTACTTATTATTTTGAGAAAATGGATATTAGCATGATGATAAATTAATTTTATTATGATTTAAAAAGTAAGAGATTAAATTATGAAACAATTGTTTCATAGTAAAATTTTGAAGTTAGAATGCTTTTATTTACGTTCTTTTACTCGGGATATAAAAACCTTTATAAGAAACTTTACACACAAAACCGACTTTATTTGCACTTAATGGGGGCTCGTTGATCATGCTAATACATCAGACGGTGTTAGAGGATGAAACGTGGGGCATTGCGATGTGACTCTATACAGCAAGCGTACGATATTGTGTCGCAGTCATTGGATTCCTATCCAACGCTTCTCGTTAACTATTTTATTTTAAAAAATATTTTTTTAATTACAAAAAAGTGACCAGTGTTGGATGGAGATCTAGTGGCTATGATGCATATGTGTGCCGCATGAATGTCGTGTCATAGTGCCCCTACCCCCATTAGAGGATAGCCTTTAACTGCCATTTAGACATTCTTAATAAAGTGGTGTTTTATATATTTATATATATTAAAACGAGTTAAATGTAAAAATAGATAAATTAATTAATATTATACCAGTCAATTATATTTTTAATGTGGTTAAGAGATATCCTAATATAAACTTTTAGTATATAAGCAGCTCAAATCGAGTCAATTTTATGCCTTTTTTTTATTACATTAAATTATGATATTGATGCACGAAGTCAGCCAAGTGGAGCCCAACCGAGAATAGAAGATTGCGAAGCAGAGATTTTAAATGCAAGCCAGCATTTGAGAAGAATATAAAACTCAATCATTCCTCCTCAAATCGCGGCCTAGATTTTGCTGACATTTAAAACATCAAACAATAAAAACCAATGCGAAACGAGTCATTTTTAATTCATTTTTAAGTATATATTTTTTTTATTTTTTAAAAAATTTACTAGATAAAAAATTATAAATGCGTAAAATCTAGATCTGATCAAAAGTGGCTATTTGATCGTATCAATCCGATCGATTTGAAATTTCTTAAGATTCTATCAGCGTATAAAAGTGATGGACCTGGTTTCTCATGGGTCGACCCATGATTCAATCAGCGAAAAAGACGCCCCGAAAGTAGCAATCATGAACCATTTCTCGCAGATCATAGTTCAAACCTATTAACAGTAGACCCAAGCCTGCACCGCCCTAGCCATGTTGACTGCTGAAGCACGAATGATGGCTACTCACCATGCAACCTATTGAGCCCAAGGTCCACATCACAATACAGTAGTCCCAAGTGGGTCAACCTATATTTGTTCTACAATAAACAGGTGAATAGAGTTGCGCACAGTATCGCACCCATGGTTGCCTATCCTGCATAGCCGTCAACAACTTCGAAAGCACAGTAGGCAAAACCTGTCATAATGCGGCTGCGACAGCTATCCTAACAGTCCAACAAATATCTATAGAATATCTATCTGTACGGGATATTACTCTAAGATGGTAACCACAACTCTACAATGTTTTCAAAATGTAGCAATTACCATAAGTAACCATTCATGATCACTAAGACAACTTAACAAACCTAAATAGCACCAACCCTAAGGACCAAGGAAGCTAACACAAGCTCCAACACTATAAATATTTCACCTTTGTGGAAGGAGGAGACTTTTGGCTCAAAAATGTTCCTAATGCCAAACATTGAGGCGCCCTCTAAATCCTTAAACTCTATAAGGTCCAAAATTTTTCGATCAAATAAATCATAATTAATTAAACAAAAGAGAAATCAAGGCCAAATGATATAGGAAAATTTAGATTGAATGACCCAACATCGCGAAACCACTAACTGTTGAAATTAAAATATGTGGATTTATAGACTTTCATAGGCCTAAGAATTTTGGTAAGAATCAAATTTCATAAATATAATAATTATACCGATTATATTATAAATTCGGAAGTCAGAGGTTTACCCCGTGACACAATGGTAAGACAAAAAATTATCCTATGGATCCAGTCAATAATCGATTTAATTACGTTTAATAAAAGGATAGTTCGGCCATCGAAAATTTTAACCTAAAAGAAACCAAATTAAATTCGATGGGCCAAATACTACCCAGGTAATTGTATATATCAACATGGCACTAGGTAGCAATATATATACACAATAATTTAGCAATAATTTAGTAAGGAAACGCTCACGGCAGCAACATGGTGCACACACACACACTTGGGAAAATTTAGGGAAATAAAGGGAGAGTGGAACGTGACACTAAAATCAGCAATATTCAGCAATAAATAAGTTGCCACAGTTGGCGCAAACGGGAGCCAACGGTGACCGGGCGGACGGAGCACACGGACAGCAACAGAGCAGAGCTCTCGGTCGGACGGTCAAAAGTAGAAATAGAACAAACGAGAGAAAACACACACGGGAGATTTACGTGGAAAGACCCTTCTTGACTAAGGAAAAATCACCAAAGAATACACTATAAAAAATTATTATTTACAAAAATTTTAACTACACAGCCTCAAACAATAGAAAAATAATCACTAAGTGTATATCACACAATCTCTATCTAAAAGTATTTTTTACTCTATCTTTACAACAAGGCTGCCCACAGTTCTATCTAAGCTCCTTGAAATGCATGTTGTTTCACACACTTATTGTTTCTTACATGCACCACAGCCAAGCAAAGGTCACAAGCCTTATATACACAGAGGACCTAGTGGTCGGCCAGCCACCCTACTATCAGTACGGTGGGGGGACCACACCCCTAGGCCTGCTATGGCAGGCCTGACACCCTGAAAAGTTACAGCCGCCTGAACATCTAATCAGAGTGAGTCAACTGTTCACCTGTAAAATGCGACTACAACAGGCCTACGGGAGAGAGAGAGAGTCAACGCCTAGATATCCGGAGTCCTCGTCCATGTTCTCGGCAACCTCTCGGACATGACGCCTTCAATGAGTCATCGTCTGTCTTGACAGGCTTCTCAAACTACTCAAACAAGTCCGCGGATCACAAAGGGAGTGACCCCAACAAACTTCCCCTCACGACCGAGTGGGAACGAAGTTAGTCAAACTAGCAATGTCACAACAAGCTTCCAGCTTTCCCTTTGGTAAAATCTTTGTTATCATATCCGAGTCATTATCATCCGAGTGGACCTTTCCAATTATTAGTTGTCCATCATCAAAAATATCTCTCACCCAATGATATCGCACGTTAATGTGCTTTGACCGAGAATGGAATGAGGAGGTTTTACACAAGTGAATGGCACATTGACTATCACAGAGGACCTTGTATGTCTCTTCCCTTAGACCCAATTCTTGAATGAACCTCTTCATCCAAAATATCTCTTTTGTATGCCTCGGTCACGGCAATGAGCCCTGCTTCTGTGGTGGAGAGAGCGACGCACTTCTGTAACTTAGACTGCCAGGAGACGGCCCCTCCCTCAAATTTCACCAAGTATCTAAATGTTAATTTTCGAGAATCAACATCCCTAGCCATATCGGTGTCTGTGTACCCAAACAGTTGAGGCTTCTCTCCTCCAAACTGCAAACCCATCTTGGAGGTCCTGCATAGATATCTGAAAATTCATTTTACCGAGGACCAATGCTCCATCCCTAGGTTTGAGAAAAATCTGCTCCAAGGCCAACCACATGAGCAATGTCCGGTCGTGTACATCAAACTACCTACGGTCGAGGAGTAAGGAATCTTACTCATACGCACCTTCTCAGTGTCCGAGGACGGACACTGCTGCTTGCTTAGCCTAAAATGGTTGGCCAAATGGATAATGACAGGCTTGGAGCTTTCCATGTTAAAACGTTGAAGTACCTTTTTAACATAGCCTTCCTGGGACAGCCAGAGTTTCTTGTCCCCTCGATCGCAAAATATTCTGATCCCCAGAATCTACTTCGCTGGTTCGAGGTCTTTCATAGCGAAAGACTGACCCAGTTGCTCTTTCAGCTAATTGATCTGAGCACTATTTTATCCGACAACCAGCATGTCGTCAACATAAAGGAGGAGGATGACGAAGTTGTTTTTAGAAAATCTCTGAAGAAAAGACACAGTGGTCCGAAGTAGTCCTATGGTATCCTCATCCGACCATAACAGACTCAAACTTTTGGTACAACTTTTTCGGAGCTTGCTTCAAGCCATACAAGCTATTTTTCAAACGACAGAGTAGTCCTTTCTTTCCCTTGACTTTAAATTCTTCTGGTTGCTCCATGTAGATCTCGTCCTCTAGATCTCCATGGAAAAAAGCTGTTCAGACATCCAGTCGCTCAATCTCCAGGTCTAAAGCTGCTGCCAGTCCGAGCACTACACGGACCGAGGACATCTTTACAACGGGCGTAAAGATTTCATCAAAGTCAACACCATTGTGTTGACCAAAATCATTCACCACAAGCCGTGCCTTGTGCCTTGGCTTGCTCTCATCCTCGGTCGCCTTCAACCGAAAGACCCACTTGTTCTTTAGGGCCTTCTTCCCCTTTGGTAGCTTAGCCAGCTCAAAGGTATGATTTTTATGAAGAGATGCCATTTCTTCCTTCACGGCCACAAACTACTTATCCTTTTGAGCGCTACACATTGCTTCCCCAAAGTCTTCAGGTTCGCCAACATCAGTGAGGAGGACGTACTCACTTGCTGGCATGCAAGCAGACGGACGTCTCTGCTTAGACGACCGTCTCACAGGGGCCACCTCGGCCTGTTGAGGTGCCAAATCTGTAACCTGATATTTCTGAGGCGCTGGAATCGCCTCATCATGGTTGCCTGTCACTCTTGGTCCGCCGACATCGGACATAAGAGGTACTGGACGGATAGCACCCACATTAATTCTGTCCGTCCGGAAAGTATTGGGTTGAAACTTCTGCTCTTTTACAATGTTCTTAATAGTCTCGTCCTAAATGAAGACTACGTTTCGAGATCGGACCAGCTTCTTTACCTTTGGGTCATAGAATCTATACCCAAATTTATCCTCGCTATAGCCCAGAAAGACACATTGCTTTGTCTTTGGCTCCAGCTTGGTCCTCTCATCTCTCGGAACATGAACAAAGACCTTACATCCAAAAGTTTAAAGATGGTTGTAAGCTGGTTCCTCTCCAGTCCAGATCTTCTCTAGAACTTTCCATTCAAGAGGCTTACTGGGCGACCGGTTGATCACGTGGGCAGCTGTCTTCAAGGCCTCGGCCCAAAAGAATCCCGGAAGCCTAGCCTCAGATAACATGCACCTGACCCTTTCCATCAGGGTGCGATTCATACGCTCGGTCACTCCATTCAACTGTGGCATCTTCGGTGGAGTCTTCTAGTATTTGATGCCATGAGCTTGACAATAGGCATCAAATGTTCCAATATATTTTTCGCCGTTGTCGCTCCGGAGGGCCTTCAACCTCCTCCCGGTCTCTCGCTCAACGAGGACATAAAACTGCTCAAAAGTTTTTGCAATCTCATCATTGGTCTTCAAAGGGAACACCCACAGTTTCCTCGAGCAATCATCAATGAAGGAGACAGTATTGTGCTCCTCCAAAAGACCTTTTCGAGAAGGGACCACACACGTTTGTGTGGACAAGCTCTAGGACCTCGGACCTTTTGGAAGATGCGTCTCCTGAAAAGAAGACTCTCTGTTGCTTCCCCGCCATGAGGTAAGGGCAAGTCTTCTGCCTATCCCCATCCATCTCTAGGATGAGACTCTTTTTGGATAGATGACTCATGCCCCACTCACTCATGTGTCCGAGTCTTTTGTTCCACAGGTCCGAGGACACCACACTTCTTGTGGCATTCACTTCTACTTCCTCGGCCTTGGCTTTTAGCGTGTAAAGGCTTGAAGCCTTTACTCCTCGGGCAACCACCATGGAACCCTTGCTCAGCTTGAAACTACCATCACAGAAGACGCTGCATTAGCCTTCATCATCAAGCCTTCCAACTGAAATGATATTCATACGAATATCGGGGACGTGTTGAATGTCCCTCAAAACCAGTCGAGCTCCATTGTTTGTCAGCAAGGAGACATTGCCTCGTCCAATGATCTCGGACATCTCCATGTTGCCCATCTTTAACACTCTTGGGGCACATGGAGTGTAAGTGAAGAACACCTCTCTTGTGGAAGTGACGTAGATAAATATGCCAGAATCAACCACCCAGTCAGAGGCTTGTTCGGCCATGCTTACAGAGTCTTCAGACTCACAAGCCAGGAAGAGGTCACCTCCTGTGACAACAGAGACCGAGGACTCTTCCTCGCTACATCTCTTTAAGCCCCTCTCCGTTCCAGCGTTTTCACGCTTCCACTTATAATAAAATTTCTTAATGTGGCCATTCTTGCCACAATGGTGGCACTCCATGTTCTGGTACTGAGAATATAACTTACTCCGTCATTTGTCTTTAGACTTTAGGCCACATTCTCGGATCCTTCCCCTGGATTGGGTAACCAGGACCTCGGAGTGCTGAGAGGTGGACGGGTCCTGAGACCGTCGTCTCACTTTCTCGTTCAGCACAGCTTCCTTGGCCATCTCTAAAGTTACCACGCTGTCTGGAGTTGTATTGGCAATGGTGATCCCCATGATCTCCTATGAGTCTGGGAGGGTTGCTAAGAGCCAGAGTTCGAACACCTTATCCTTAAACGTTTTTCCCATGCCATTCATCCGGTCCACACAACCCTGAAATTCATTCAGGTGGTCGACGACAGATGAGCCATCCTTGTACCGAATCCACATCAGCCTCATCAAGTGGAAGATTTTGTTATTCTCGGTTTTGGAGGCATAGAGCTTTTGAAGCTTCTCCCAAAGTTTCTTGGCATTCGTCTCTCCGTGAACGTGGTTGTACACGTTGTCGTCCACGAACTGCCGTATGAACCCGCACACTTGCTTGTGCTCTAACGTCCATGCATCATCTGTTTTTTCCGTCGGCTTTTTTGTGGCAAAAACGGGATTGTGCATGGACTTTACAAATAGCAAGTCTAACATCTTACTTTGTCAAGTGTCAAAGTTGGTTCCATTCAAGCAAGTCTTCTTGCTTCCAACCTCCATAGCTGCTAGCAATAATGTTGCCGTTCAAAGAACCAAAGGTCTCTGATATCGCTTGTTGGCGCAAACGGAAGACAACGGTGATCGGGCAGACGGAGCACTCAGACAGCAACAGAGCAGAGCTTTGGTCGAACGACCAAAAATAGGGATAAATCAAATGAGAGAAAACACACACAGGAGATTTACGTGGAAAGACCCTTTTTGACTAAGGAAAAAATTATCAAAGAATATACTATAAAGAATGATTATTTACAAGAATATTAGCTACACAAACTCAAACAATAGAAAAATAATCACTAAGTGTATATCACACAATCTCTCTCTAAAAATATTTCTCACTCTATCTTTACAATAAGGCTGCCCATAGCTCTCTCTAAGCTCATTGAAATGCTTGCTGTTTCACACACTCGTTGTTTTTTACATGCACCACAACCAAGCAAACGTCACAAGCCTTATATATACAAAGGGTCTAGTGGTCGGCCAGCCACCCTACTGCCAGTAGGGCAGTAGGGTGGCAGAACCACACCCCAAGGCCTGCCATGGCAGGCGCACACCTGGCGTGCTAGAATCGCAGGCCTGACACCCTGAAAAGTTACAGCTGCCTGAACATCCAATCAGAGTAGGTCAACTGCCCACATGTAAAACGCGGCTACAGCATGCCTACGGGAGAGAGAGAGAGAGTCAACGCCTAGATATCCGGAGTCCTTGTCCATGTCCTCAGTAATATCTCGGACATGGCGCCTTCAAGGAGTCATCGTCCGTTTTGACAAGCTTCTCGAACTACTCAAATAAGCCCGCGGACCACAAAGGGAGTGACCCCAACAGCCACACGGCAGCATTAATGCACCAACACTATGCTAATTCTTAAGGAAACAATTCAGAAAGAAAAAGCTGCCACACGACAGCATTAATACACCACAAATCAGCAATAGTTCAGCAAAGGAAACATGGCAGCAGCACCTCAGCAGCACATCAGCAGAGGGAATAAAATGAGGCTGCATTATAGTTCCAAATATTTTTAATACGAAAAAACAATACGCACACGACAGCCCCACTTCAACTCAAAACCCAATTATTTTATAGGAAATACACACACACGGCAAAAAAATTCAGCTGCCACACGGCAGCTCCACTCTAGCTAAATTTCAATTAATTCTGCAAGGAGAGCAGCTTCAAACGGCAGCACAACTGCCTCAGTAGTTGAGCTGTATGACTCAGCCAAATAAAGTGCCAATTAAACAAAAACTCAAGCCACCTTCTTAAGGAAACAATTCAGCAAAGATTAAGGATGAATCATCAGGATACTCGTTTGAATTTGGGGAAGTTTATGAGGTTGCTGGTAAAGGTTTAATTGCCTCCAATTTATATAAAAGACACAGTGAAAAAAGAGAGGAAAAAGG
Organism: Nepenthes alata; assembly: GCA_028571085.2. Classification (NCBI taxonomy): domain Eukaryota; kingdom Viridiplantae; phylum Streptophyta; class Magnoliopsida; order Caryophyllales; family Nepenthaceae; genus Nepenthes; species Nepenthes alata. The sequence goes on from JAOVVI020015730.1 coordinate 8,574, forward strand.
TAAGGGAAAACCAAGAGGAAGAAAGAAGGCGTAATCAGGAAGCAAAAGGGAATGAATCAAAAGCAAGAGAAGTGAAAACTGAATTTTTGGGCAAGTGTATTCTACATCCTTCTTTCAATTGTTACTAATTTTTGTTAATTCTCCTTAAGTATTGTTACTCCAATACTTAGATTACTCATTATTTTTATCATATCATCATTTTAGAATAAAAAAAATCGATGGACGAACTGAAACACCACCCAAAGAAGACCCTTAGGTCTAAGCCTGCTATTCAAGGGAAGGTGTTCGCAATATCTGCAAAGGAGATAAAGGCATCAGATAGCGTGGTGGAAGATGTTCTTTCTATTTGTGGTACCTCTGGTGCTATACTATTTGATTCTATATATATCTATTTTTTTATTTTTTTTTTATTTGCTTGTCGTCTTGCATCGTCCCTCATAATTCTTGATTATTTTTTTATTGTCTTGATACCTACGGGATCATCTGTTAGTATAGATATTCTGTACCCCAGGTGTAATATTGATGTGAATGGATTGTCCTTGGTAGCAGATTTGATTTTGTTGATCTGTGATTTTGACATGATTTTGGGTAGTATCATACTAATATTGATTGTTTCCATAAGAAAGTGGGCTTTGTAATTCTAAAATGTGAGTCCTTTCACATTCAAGGAGTTCGACGGGTGGAAGAGTCTTGTTTTATTTCGGCTCTACATGCTCGGCATTTGTTGGAGAGAGGGCGTGAAGCCTATTTGGCTTATGCCAGCATAGTGGAGAGCCATGATATGTCAACCAAGGAGATTTCGATGGTGTGTGAGTTCAAAGATGTATTCCTGAAAGAATCGCTTGGTTTTCCACCATACCGGGAAAAAGAATTTAAGAATGATCTTGTGCCAGGATAGGCACCAATCTCGAAGACACCCTATTGTATGACTCATACTGAGTTGAAGGAATTGAAACAACAATTGAAAGACCTATTGGATAAGGGTTTTATCAGACCCAGTGTGTCTCCATAGGGTGCACCGGTCCTATTTATAGAAAAGAAAGATGGGACTTTGCGGCTCTGTGTGGATTATCGCGAGTTGAATAAAATCACAATCAATAGTAAGTACCCTTTGCTGTGGATCGATAATCTCTTTGACCAAATATAAGGAACCTCTGTATTCTCAAATATTAATCTTCGATCAGGATACCATCAGTTAAATATTAAGTAAGAGGATGTGGCAAAAATGGCGTTTCGAATGAGGTATGGCCACTATGAATTCCTTGTTATGCTATTTGGCTTGACGAATGCTCCCACTACTTTTATGGATTTGATGAATCAAGTTTTTTTGTCCTATTTAGAGAGATTTGTAGTAATTTTTATTGATGATATTCTGATTTATTCCAAGAGTTGTAAATAGCACGAAATGTATTTGAAAACCGTGCTCCACACTCTTCGAGAGGATAAGTTGTTTGCGAAGTTGAGAAAGTGTGAGTTTTGACTTGAAGAAGTTGTATTTTTGGGCCATCTTATTTCTAATGGAGGTGTTTCGACATACCCGAAGAAGATTGAAGTTGTGATTAATTGGAGTCGACTGACAACGGTGATGAAAGTCTATTGTTTCTTGGGTATGGTCAGATATTATCGTAGATTTGTCGAGAACTTTTTCCGTATTACTATTCCACTCACCCAGTTGACAAAAAAGGAGGTTAAATTTGAATGGATGGAAGAGTGTGAAGAAAGATTTTAGGAATTAAAAGATCGTTTAACCTCTGCTCCTATTCTGACTATTCGTCATAGTTCTTGTGGTTTTGAAGTATATTGTGATGCTTCTAAAATTGGGCTTGGATGTGTTTTGATGCAGAACAGAAAAGTTATTGCTTATGGGTCTCAACAGTTAAAAATTTATGAGAAAAATTACCCGGCCCATAATTTAGAGCTAACCGCCATAGTGTTTGCATTGAAGATTTAGAGGCATTATTTACATTGTGAGAAATTTCTAGTGTATTTGGATCATAAGAGCCTCAAGTATTTATTTTCGTAGAAGGAGCCGAATATGAGGCAGTAGATATGGATGAAATTTCTGAAAGATAATGATTGTGAGATCCAATATCGGCCAAAAAGAGCAAATGTGGTGGCGGATACTCTTAGTCACAGGAATAGTTTTGTGGCAAGATTGCAGATCAAGAAGATAGAAATGTTAGATTGTCTGAAGCATTGTAATATCCAGTGGTATGTTAGAGGGAACAGGGTGATGTATTTTCTGCAGATGCAACTAGAGATCTTCCCTAATATTAAAGAAGGGCTAGTGAATGATCCAATTTTAATGGAGATTGTTGGCGATCTTAATTGAGACTGTCGGATTGATTTTAATACTCGATCTGATGGAGTCTTGAGATTACGGGATCAATTATATGTACCTGATGACAATGAGCTGAAAGAGGAGATTTTGAAGGAGGTTTATCGAATCGGTATACTATTCACCCTAGAATTAATAAAATGTACCAGAATTTAAAGAAAATATTTTAGTGAAGGAATATG
>JAOVVI020015732.1:0-11093 GCA_028571085.2 Nepenthes alata
GACTCAAAAGTCCCCATTTTCTCTTCTTCTCCTTCGCGTGGCTCCCCTCCTCCGCTGACCTCCCGCGGCTGCTGTCGCTGCTCCACGCGCTGCACTAGTCCAGCACCACCGCATGGCCATCGCCTGCAAGCGCCGATCTCTGTGCTGCCTCCACCGGTGCCGTTCTCCTCCTCCCTCTCTCTCTTTCTTCGCAGCCAAAACCCTCGCCCGAGCCCCTCCTATTTTCCTGTTTTCCTTCTACTTCTATTATTATTATTATTATTATTATTGTTATTATTATTATTACATTTTCTTTTTAATCTCAAAATTTAAATCAATAATCGAGTGATCGAATGGGCTCACTCCGGGCGTCGATCCAACAATTTTAATTATTCTCCAAAATTTTTATAATAATTAATTAATTTTTTTATTATACCCAATTTACCTAAAAACAAATAAACCCAAAGTAAATTGAATGAAAATATTTAGGATTTTACAATAAATTGATCAATCTCGCTAGCTAATTTATTCTTATCAACCCAAAGTAAATTGAATGAAAATATTTGACATTTTACAATAAATTGATCAATCTCGCTAGCTAATTTATTCTTATCAAAACATCCCAAAGCAAAAGCACAGCGGGCCATTTGCCTCGTTATTGAAACCTACTTACGGCTCACCTGACAACATTTCCTATGAAGCAGTGAAAACATGTCCAATCTGAAAGCTTCTAATATCAAATCATCGATACTAATGCTTATTTTTCTTGAAAAATGATGAGATCCTCCCTCACTATCCCAAAACAAAATCACCCACCTCCTCTAATGTGCGATCGTTCCTTCCTCATAGCATAAAAATTCAAATCCTCCATTGATGGACTCTAAAATCATTAGTCATATGTCTTCAAATAGAGACCTCAATTGCCAATTCCAAGGAATGGGTGGAGAAACTTTGATCATGGGCCTCTCCCCCACTTAATTCCCCAGGGTATCCATTTACAAACGGCATAGGAAATTAGAATCTTAGATCCTTCTCAAAAGCATCACATTTTGCTATAAATCATTGTATCCATTAGGGATCAATCCAAATGACATGACTAACAATTTATCCTTCATTCATCGGGAACCACCCTCATGTGTCTCATCACAATAGATATTGAACGCCTCCAAGCCAAAAGCCCCACGGAGGTCACAAAACCTTGAGGAATGCATTAACAGTTATTATTCCGAATTCACCTAGTCCCTAAAACAAACGCAGGCTTTCGTGACCACAATCAATCTTTCCCAACCAAGCCGTTGCTCAAATCCCTACGGGACCACATTCTCACCATCAAAAAATCCATAGGTCCACCATAACATTTTTCTTAATCCACTCACCTTCTTTCTCAATTGAGCACACGGCTAGCGGCTTCCTAATGTAGGATACCATTCTCAAACTAAGTTCACACATCCTCACAATCCTACAAATTCCTCAATAAGGCCTTCATAAAATTAACCCAAATGTGGTCGAAAGATCCACTTGATTACATCTACCAAAATACCGACAAATCATTAGACCAACATGGCGTTACCGACAAATCTTTAGACCCACTGCAGAATCCTTATCCCTTTACAATAGACCAAGTAATTCACCTAATCATTCACAATGTTCGCTTATCACATCGTTAATCTCCTAGGCAACCCCATTTTCAAAATCCATGGATAACCTTATCGGTCCATCTTAATTACCTCAAAGGTTCTAGAGTATCCCACAACAATACAAAATCGATACTTTCTCGATTCTGTATGGAATCCTCAACGATCAGTGTCGATTTTGACACAACCTTCAATTACCAATCAAAAGATTAATCAGCCTAATCTTCCTTCTAAGAACATCCTCAATTTCTCACACGATTGAAACTCCTTAGTGACCACAAAATGATCTCTAGATATGGTCGCATATACAAATTGGACATAGCGTAGATCCTCATTAAATGATTTGCAGGAAATATGACACTAATCTCTTGATACCTCGATCAATTCAGACTTATACTTCAAATCCCACAACCCAATTGCAGAATGTTATTTCTTTACCAATCCAATCAACGCTAGCACAGCGGATCACCCACCAAATTACCTCTAAAATCATATTAAAACTTGACACCACAAAACAAATCAATTCAACCCAACCAATCGTGTCTACGAACCGAAGAAAATATCACAAACCTCGATACCGCTTGTAGCAACCCTAGGTCCTTAAATAAATAAATTAATTAAAGAATCACAAAATTTTATATTCAATCTCGTCTTCCATCACGATAATCAGCACATTTTTATTATGCGCCATCACCACCAAAACTCCGATACAAGGCACTGTATTTCTTCACTACCCAACAAGAGGATACGAACAATCCTCAATCCGACGGCCAAGTTATCTAAGACTTAGATCAAGCCCCCAAAATCTCTTCGGGAAGACATTTATCCATAATTCATCCATGAACATCCACATTGATGTATCTTTTCTCCTCTCAAATACCAGGTCACCTTTGCCGCTATCTTGATTCTTAGGATCCATATCTCAACCCATATAGGATCCAAACCACCCAACAGTTAGGCACTTCAGCATCTCCAAGTCAATTATGAATTATCATCCTAGGACTTAATATGCCCGAAATTAACTCCAATTATATTATCCTCGAGCCGCTGACTCCACCCTATTCATCATGTTTGTTAGGTAGATCAGGAAACCCTTCTTAGCGAATTACTAGCCTAAGGACTTCAATCCAGAGCCGGTCAAACCTAAAATTTGAATCAAAACCAATTAACCTAAGCTTCGAATCAACACAGATCAATTCAAACACTAAGTCGGCACTAATGAAATTAAAACCTTGAGGTACCTCCTTACAGCTTCTCCCGATCTCATGGTCGACCACTACCCTGAGTAAACCCTTGTCTTGGAATCATAGCGACTTCTAATATCCTATCTGAAGGCGATGTAATACGAGTTAGGTCGCACTTTAGACACTAACTAGAATGTTATAAGGTAGACAACCGAACTCATTTTCTATCCCCATCTTAATTAAGGCCAAAACTAGTCAACCAAGATAGTTAGAGCTATCCAATCTAACTTAATTGTCATATACCAATATCTATTTCTCCAATCAATCTTAATTTATCTTACACCTCCGCATACGATTTAAATTAAACTTAAGATATCTTATTTCTCTGATACCAACTGTGACGAAACAAATCATAATCCTCAAGGACCTCCATCTATAACTTTACTTAAACCAATGCCTATAAATAAAATATAGAAATTCTATAAAAATTTTGGTAGAGTCTCCTTCATAATTTGATGAAAATAAAAAATACAACCTGTTGATTCACACCTGTACAAGCATATATACAATTCCATACTTTAAATTACACTCCTCTCACGTACACAGGATGCACATAGGACATATCATCCATGACTCCAACACAGTATTCACAATTACCACATTAAATCTAAATAGAGATGTCATATAGGCCTAAACAAATCCATAATCAAGTAATAGTGGAAGCAAAACTAAATATATCAACTACTTGCGGAAGCAAAACAAAATCTACAATAATACACAATTATATCGTGCTACATTCCATTATAAAATATAAATCTAACTTAATTATTTCTACAAGTCCTCAGAGTCCAGTCGATTTCTTTGGCTTATCTCCCGCTTTACTCTAACTAATCGGGTGTCAGTTCGTAACTCTCATTTGCAAGGAAAAAGAGGCAAGGGTAAGTTTAACAGCTCAACAAGTACATCATGAACAAATGGGGAAAACAACATAGACAAAGTTAAGTAGAAGAGAGATATAAGAATACAAAAGAGATGCATATGTGACCATCATGATTTCAAAGAGAAAGCTTCATGATTCGTTCGGTGTTCCTTAATTTCTTCCTCTGTCTCTTTCTTGATTATTAACTTATTTTATAAACTTATTTTGTTTAGGGGCTAAGTTTCAGTAGGCCTTACTGATAAGGAAGCAGTCGGTCGTGGCCCAGATATTGAGCACCTACACAACTAAAAGTGCATCCTCCTCCTATTAGGATCCAAAGGCAGTCGTCTTCATACCAATCCCTATAGAAGGGGCCATAGGCCGCCCAGCGGTTCCAAAACAGACCACGATATTTCATTATAACATATTAAGGTATGCTCAGGGCATTACCCGCGATAAGACGTGGTCAGGATACATGGACAAAGTAATCGTTGAGATTCCATTGTAATATTTGGGCATGTCTGAGTTTGTTATCCGTAATTCTTAGTCTAAGTTTCTATTCTTTAGAGAATTCTGATCTCGAGCACAAAGTCCTTCGTTCTCACCCTGCTGGGGAACGCTCTAAAATTCCATAGTCCAAAAGTCCATATCTCGATTACAGTATTCCTTCCATCATCAAATTTCCTTTTCCTGAGAATATTATCATATTCTTCATGAGCTTAAGTCCTCACGTGTTCATGCATATTTTTTCTTTAAAACTTAGCATTTTGACACAGATTTTCATACTTCCTTAGAAGATTAGAAAATGTAGGATTTTCTCTTAGTATTATGCTAGACAGAGTTCTTAAAACTTTCGATCGATAATTCATAGAAAATTGGTTCACATTACTTTGAATAAGTAAGGAAATCTTACCTTCAAAAGTAGATTAATTTGAAGGGCTTTTGGATAAAATTTTCTGCACGAATACACATGTTGAACCTTCTAAATTATACAATTAAACTTATACAAATATATATATCACTTGGTTAGCAATTAAATATAGGAAGATTATGCAAAATGTTGTCTGAAATTCTCGGGTGAACAGTTCCCGTGAACAGTGCATGCGAACAGTGCACATCTATACAAATCGATTAATTCTCAAAATTTTAAATATCCAATGGGTAATTTATCAAACCTAAGGTATTGGTAACCATAATCATAAGTCAACTTATACATTAGCCTCCAAATCGATGCCTAAACAGTGTCTGGGCACGGGCCTTGGGTTTTACAAATGGAAATATGTATAAGTCCATAAAATAAGATACCCAATCGATAAATTAACATATGGAGGATGTGGGTAATCATATTCTAATCCTAATTCCTGGAAAAGTCCCAAAACATCGGGGGCTAAAACTATCTGGGCATGGGTGAACAGTACTGACGCATGGGGTTAGGGTTTCGGATGTGTAACAGTGTGAAAATGTGGGAACAGGACTACAAAATCCACATCTATGCATAGTTAAGTTATGGGTATCTCAAAAATATACATGCGTTGGGTATCGGGAAAATAATACCCAAAGAAAATCACACAAAAATAAAAAAAATGGTTGAAAAAGGGTAAAGATGTAATCGGACCCGAAAGCCCCCATTTTTTCCTCTTCTCCTTCGCGTGGCTCCCTCCATCGCCGACCTCCCACGGTTGCTGCCGCTGCTCCACGTTGCCGCTCCAGCCCAGTATCGCCGCACGGTCGTCGCTGGCCAGTGCCGACATGTACACCGCCTCCGCAAGCGCCATTCTCCTTCTCCCTCTCTCTCTTTCTTCCCCGCCAAAACCATCGCCTGAGCCCCTCCTATTCTCCTGTTTTGCTGCTACTTCAATTATATATGGTTATTATTATTTTTATTACATATTTATATTTATATGATATTAATATAATATATATATATTACGTTTTCCTTTTAATCCCAAAATTAAAATCATTAACCAGGTGATCGAATGGGCGCACTCCGGGCGCCTGTCTAATAATTTTAAATATTTTATAAAATTTTTATGATATTTAATTATTTTTTTTATCACACCCAAGTTACCCAACAATAAATAAACCCAAAATAAATTGAATGAAAATATTCAGGATATTACAAAATATCTTCCCGAAGAGATTTTGGGAGTTTCTTCTATGTCATAGACAACTTAGTCGCCGGATTGAGGATTGTTCGTATTCCTTGGCCGAACAGTGAAGAAGTGCAGTGCGTTAGATTTGAGATTTTTTGGAGTTGGCATGAGGTGTAGGGTGTCATTCACCGTGATGGAAGGTTAGATTTCTTAATCTGTTATTGCGGCACATGTATCATTTGGGTATCCCGAATCTATACTTTAATTTGTGATTCCTAAATTTATTTGTTTATTTAAGGATTTAGACTTGATACTAGTGGTATCAAGCTCTATGAAATTTTCTTGGGTCTGTAGATATAATTGGCTGGGCTAAATTAATTTATAGTGAGGTATCAAACTTTGATCTGATTTTGGTTGTAGTTTGGTGAGAAAACTGCCATGCTAGCGTAAATTGAATTAGTAAAGATAATACATCCTGCAAATGGATTGTGGGATTTGGAGCATGAGTCAAAATTGATCGAGGTATTGAGAAATTAATATCGTCTTGCCTGCAAAGTATTTAATGAGGATTTGTGCTGTGTCCATTTAGTATATAAGACCACACCTGGAAGCCATTTTGTGGTCATTAAGGAGATTTAGACATGTGAATATTTGAAGATATTTTTTGAAAGGAATATTAGGTGATTGTTCTTTTGAACGGTAATTTGTGGTTGTGTCAAAATTGACACAAATTGTTGAGGATTTTGTATAGAGCAGAGAAAGCATTAGTTTCGTGCCACTGTAGGATGCTTTAGAACCTTTGAGGCAAATAAGATGAACTGATGAAACTATCTATGAATTTTTTAAGATTAGGCAGTTCGAGGGAATAATGATTTGATAAGTAGGCACTGTGAATAAATAGGTGAAATAATTGATCTATTATAAAGGCTTGATGATCTCTAAAATTAATCTGAATCTATATTGTTGTTGACTATGGATAAATGAGAGTTGTACCCGTGGCAGCATTCGAAAAAAATATTTGACTGCTACAATTCTAATAATGCCATTTGGGTCTGAAGATTGTTGGTATTTCAGTGAATGAATCGAATGGGTCTTTCGGCTACATTTTAGTTAATTTTGTGATGGCCTTATTGAAGAATTTATAGGATCGAGAGGATGTATTAACCTTGTTTGAGGACTGATTGATGTCGCAAAATTTTTCATTTTCTTAAGTCTTGGTGAAACCGAAAGGAAGGCCCATTAAGAGTTCCTTGAGATTTTGCAACGTCTGTGGGGCGTTTGGCATGGAAGCGTTCAGTATCTATTGGGATGAGATACATGAAGATAGTTTCTGATGAATGAAGGGTAAATTATCAATCTTGTCATTTGGATTGATCCCTGATAGATCCAATGAATTATAACAGAATGTGATGCTTCTAAAGAAGATTTAGGATTATGATTTTCCTGCATCATATGTGGGTGGATGCCTTTAGATTAAGTGGGAAAGAAGTCTATGACCGGAATTGCTCCACCCGTGCCCTAGCGTTAGCGATCGAGGTCCTTACTTTGAGAACTTATCGGGGTTACCTTTGAGAATAGATAATGTCCAATGATTCTAAGGATCTGAATATTGTGTCCTGAGGAGGAGATGATCATACGTCAGAGGAAACGGGTAAATCTATTTTAGGAGGATGGGGAAGAATCTTAGTATCTTTTAAGGAAAATGAACATTAGTGCCAATGATTTGATATTGGTAGCCTTCAGATTGGATATGTCTTCAATGCTTCGTAGGGAATGTTGTCAGGCGAGCCCTAAATAGGTTTTAATATCGGGGAAATAGGGCGCTATGGTTTTGATTTGCGAAACAGAATTGTACAGGGAGTAGTACAGTTATGAAATTATGAGGCAAGAAATTCTTATGGTTTTTGCTTCGGGGTTGTTAGAACGCAAGGATTTTAGGTGTTTGAATAAGAGTAGACTAGCTAGCGAGATCCGTCCATTTATTGTGAAATTGGATGATTCGATCAGAATGAATAAGCTGGCTTGCCAGAATGCCAACGGGGTGATGAGTTGCTAGGTGTTTGAGTTTTCAGGTTTCGATGATAGTTTGAGGCTATACCAAGACTTTGGGGACAATTGTATCGATTATATTTCCTATGTTAGTTGTAATCTCAGAATTATGGGTTTTACCTTGGGCATATCGAGATCTTTGGAATTTCCTTGAGTTTTTTGCTGATAGGTAACCTAGGTATATGATATGACTCAATGGATAAAACTCACAAGTTGATTAGAGTGTGCAAGTTTATGGTTAATCAGAGTAGCGCAGCAACAGCATATGGGCCCCTAGCCCGAGAATTTCAAATCGGATTGAGATTCCATGTGATTGATCATTTTTGAAGCTCAGGATGAACTAAAGTAGAAGTTCATTAGCTCGTTCGAGGTATTGAATTAAGTCAAGGAGATAGTCAGTAGAATTGAGTTGCCTTCAGATTTTTTGGATTGTAATGAAGTCTCCAACGTATTAATGATTAAGAAAATAAGCACGTGATCAAATTAAGCCTTGTGGGAGATAAGGAATATGTCATTTCATAAGGTTCTCACTTGAGATATTGGGGTTTAGGATGATTATTTTGGTTGTGGTCCTCTAGGATAAGTCATTTGATCAAGAATATTGCTTAGAATCATGAAAAAAGAATCTGAAAGGTTTTTTCTGTTTGTAGATTTTGAGGTTTGTTAAATTTTAAGGATAAAACTTTTATAAGTGTGGGAGATTATAATGTGCCGGTCCCCGAACATCGTAAATATAGATAATTAAGTTAATATGATCGAGATTAGTCTTAATATATATGAAAATTTTAAGTTTCAAGACCGTAAAAAGTGTTGGTGAGGGAAGTCACGCCGGGCGCTGAAAACAGAATTTGGCGTGCAGTCTGCGTTCGATCGCCGACCAATGATTTAAAGGTCGCCGCAAGCAGTTCTTGCCCAATTTTTGGCCTCCACACATGGGAAGGGAGTGAGGGGGAGGGAGAAGAGATAGAAGGGGGAATCCGAGGTTCCTGAGTCCAATTTTGAGCTCGAGCCAGTTAAAGAAGCGATAGATCAAACCGAGGCAAGTGCATTCATACTCTCCTCTTTCATTTTCTTACACTTTTGTTATATTTTTTTCAGGTATCCTCATCCTGATACCCGAATAAATTTATATTTTAAAATGCCCTTGACCATAATATAAAAATATTTCGATTTCGTGTTCGATTTGTGAGTTTTATGAGTATTTTTACACCAAATAACCCAAACCCACCCGCGTCCGGACCGATTTCATCCTTTATTTTGGATTTTTTATTTGATTTGGCCATAAATAATTGTTACCCATGACTTAAGCATGCAAACATACGAATTTCATGTCCAAATTTACAGTTTTGATCGATTTACGGACAGAGAACCCAAAACCTACACCCTCGATGAATTCTCTGAATAAATTAGAACTTTTGTCTTCGGAAGCTCCAAGGATATGTTAGGCTCATTATGGTAAGAATTTCCTAATTGTTCCAAACCTTATGATAATTTATGCACGTATCATGAATATATTAATCTGAAATGTTCTAAAAATCATGTTATGAACTATTTGTCAAGAATTATCGATCGGAAGTTATGAGAATTATGTTTGGTATAAAGTATAAAGGAAATTATACATGGAATTATAAACACATGAGAACTTAAGCTCACAAAAATATGTATCAAAATATACTTATGGAAAGGAAATTCGATAACGGAGAGAATTCTGTAATTAAGTAATGGATCTATGAATTAATTGGCTTATGAAACATTCTCCAATAGAGTGGGAACCAAAGATTTTGTGCTTAAAAAAAGAATTTCCTAATGAAATAAGGAACTAAGAACTTGGACTAAAGATTTTGGATAATAAACTTTGACATGTCAAAATATTACAATTAAAACTTAAGGATTACTCTGACTGTGTATCCGAGCCGTGCTTTATAGCGGGTGACATTTCTTAGCATATCTTAGTATATTATAGTGACCAGTTATTGTCTGTCTTGGAACCACTTATGGCTAGCCTGTTGCGGAAGATCGACTCAGTCAACAGGGATTTTCTGTAGGCGGCCCACCTCTGGGTCATGAATATGAAGAGATGGCTTTTGATTGTATAGGAGTAAACAAAATCTAGGCTACGACCGACTACTTCTTTGTCAATGAAGCCTACTGACCCCTGGCCCCCAAACTAAATGAATCTTCGGTATAATTTGATAATTAAGATAAGACAAAGGAAATGAACTAACAAAATTAGAAATGAACGATGAAAGTATTTCTTTTTGAATCATATTTTATAATCTCACGTGTATTACTGTTCTTTCATATATGCATTGTTATGTTTTGAATATGAAAATTGCATGCCTTTTATTTATATATGTGACTTGCTAAGCTTTTAACTCACTATTATAATTTTTCTTCCTCCAAATGAGTATGAGTTGCACCCACAGAAGTAGGGTAGAGGATATGAGTCGGCTAGTCTCGAAGACGATAAAGATGATCTAAAGGACTTAGTTTTACAGTATTATGTCTTCTGATGGTGTTATTCTGTATTTCTATTAGATTTTATTCACGAATGTATGTATAATAATATTGACGATAAGAAAATATCTATAATATAGTTTCCGCTATATCGATGAATGTTTATCCTTCTGGAGGTTTTTATGATTGGTTTGAAGTACGTAGTGGCATCTTTTTGTATCCGATACTGTGTCCGGAGACATAACATTGGAGCCACGGAATGATTGTGGTAGTCCTTATGTAATGTATCAAATTTTTGGGATCTTCTGTCATCGAAAATATAAGGACCACATTCTTTTGTGGCGAAAAGATGGCAAAGATGTGAAGGGAAATTAATCCGGTCAATGTCGGTTGACCAAAAAATATGAGGGGGAAAACGTAATCCGGTCAACGCGTGTTGACCAAAAAGCGAGAAGGAAAACTTATCCTGTCAAAACCAGTTGACCGGAAGGGAAAAAGGAGGCCTGAAGTGTCATGATGAGAGAGAGCCATGAAGGCCGGCCGTGTAACGCAACTTACCCGTCAACGCGGTATTAACCAAAATTCAATAAGCGCAAGTTTTTCGGGGACATTGATCTCCGAAAAACAAGTAGAAATATGTTACGGTACGCATGATAGTTGTTCTGATCATCTGAATTAAGGAAGAATTTCTGTTAATGTCATGTTTAAGGGAATCTCTGTTCTGTATTTTCCTAAAGACCTTCGATCGACCTTACTTGTATGAAATCTGGCCACGAAC
>JAOVVI020015734.1:0-11092 GCA_028571085.2 Nepenthes alata
CAGTCAAAAGATTGACGAGATTCACTCCCTAATATATCCTCCGACGCTTAAATCAATAATCTTTCTTTGTTGAAAGAAAATAGATGATATAAAATGAGAATATTTCTTTGTAAAATGATTTTATGAAATGTGCTTAATGGAAAGCATCTTAACGAAAGAGAGAAAATATGCTTGAAGCGTCTTAGAATTGTTATTTGCTAACTTTTTGGGCTTTTAGTTATTTGTCCTCCCCATTCCTGTTGGAAAAGGAGGATATATATAAAATTAAGGGATAGTTGATCTTTCTACCAATTGTTCATGGAACCATCCGGATGGATAAGAAGACGTTGTTTAACCAAAGGTTTCAAATTGGTAGTCGAGTCCGTTAAGCTATCCAGATAAGATAAGAAAGTTATCTGTTTCGGTTAATTATAATTGGTACCGCCATCGTATATGAAATGAACTATCCGGATAAGATTGACAGGCTCACATGTTCACATTGGGTTATAAGGGCTGACCAAGACTTTATTCAATTATGGGTTAAATTCTTGACAAACCTTCCTCTTAGGCGAGTAGCAATTATACCCATCAGTAATAGTATGCTAAACATTTGAGAAATATTGGATAAAAAATTAACAATTTTATAGGAAATTGATGTGTTCCTAGGATCAAGATAGTCATTTGGAAAAAGTCAGTAAGACCTTTGAACCTTTTAATAGGAATTTTTTACGCCACAACGGTTAATAAAAAGATAGAGGATACAAAACTTGCTTTTAATATATATTTCGACACTCAAATTAAAAATATTTTCACATAAGTAAAAGATAAAAAGGAGCTGAGGACGAATGTAGGTGATGAAATACAAGAGTTGGAAAGCTTGGCTTTGTGATTATGAAAAGAGGAAAGTATCTTGAGGCTAATACTCAGTACTTGTGTTTTCTTACCTGAGTTTTTGATAAGGGATTGGATACCTTTGATTTAGTAAAACTAACATATTTATAATCTTATTATTAATTAGTGTGCCTTTCTAAAATTTGTATGATTGCCTATTAATTAAGGCGTTATACTGATTGGAGACTTAACCATTACATAAGTATTTAACTATTCAGAGTTTAATACTTATCATTTAGTGACTATAACTACCTATTTAATATGGTCATTTATTTATTGATTTACGTAATCGTTCATCAAGATTTAGTACCTCATTTAATCCTCTACCTAGCACTTTGGTACATCTATTTTTTGTACTTTTAGAAATTCAGTCATTTGATAAATCAGATATTCGGATAAATTTTTAATTCTCATCTATTCCATATCTGACAATTCAATTGTTTCATATTTTTATACGAGCTTATAATTATAGGTCCCGTATTTTATCAGGTAAAGTCAATTTCATTTTAAACTATAATCAACTCTGACTTTCCATACTCGAAAGTTAATTCAAGTTTTGAGTATATTATAATGAAAACCCAAGTGGTGCATCTGGCATATTGTCTTTACATTCCTTTCCATAAGATTCTTAATTAATGACTATTTAATATTATTAATCAAAATCTAATTCGCTATCTTATTGAGCAAGATTATTGATTATTTGACTACCTTGACTTGCTCTAAGACATTTTGTTTTACTGTCTATCTTTTTACGATAACTAGAGGACTTTTCTTATTTGATATTTAATATTTAATATAAACACACGTCTCAAAATTTGATAGAATCTTGTTAGACCCTTTTCCAAATCTCTCCTCTCAACATATGACCGTGTACTCATCCGTTGAATCTAATACACAAATGCTTTCATTCTCCTCTGAAGACATTCACAAAGTATGTTTTTATTATCTACTTTTATATGAAAAACTATTTTAATTTTTATCTTTTATACAACATTTTGAATAGGATTGATCCTCCTTTTGAGTGTCTACTCCTAATGCTCCCTTTTGTTCTTCTGTGGATCATCAAGAAGGCACGGCATACTCAGAGAGGATCAGTTAGTTTGCCATATCTAGACTTTTATTTGGTGACATCTTTTAATATTATACAACAGAGCCGATTGATTAGATGTTACATTTCATGAGAAAGGGGCGCTGCTCTTTTCTTCATCCTCGAATTCTGACTGTTGATTGCAACCTTGGTTTTGTTTTGTTTTTTTAAACCAAATAACTTAGGTATCTACTTTATAAGAACCTACTTTGTGTGTGAAAGTATCAATAAGAAAAATTTTATTTATCACATTCTAGTGACTATTTTTTATCGGTTTCGTTGGACTTGTGTTTTTCCCACGTAGGATTGTAAGTCATTAATGTTTAGATTAATAAAATTATCTAAATAAAAATGTATTTTTTATTACCGATCGTGATACTTCAACATCATTTAGTTCTTATTTAGTAGAGAGTCGTTCATTCGACATGTGGACAACTTTATCTTTTGACAGTTTAAATTTCTAGCGGTTTAATTTTTTGACAATTTTGACTTCTAATAAATTGAGACCCTTAATTAAAAAATTTTAAATTATTTAGGTTAACCAAATCTATCTACAAGAATAAATTGAAGATTTGGATGTAATTTTGTCAACCTAGAATAATATCGTTGGCACTGTCATTACATTTGTAATGCAAATGATTTATTTGTGGTGTCATTAATGGCATGAAAAAAGGCTTGAAAATTGTGCCCTCTTTTGATCACTTTAAAATGCTACACTTAAACTTAAAAGAAGGTGGTGAGATGTGTCATTATTTAAACATGTTGTTTGGATCAAATATTGACATTTGAATTGTTTCATTTTCTAACACAACTGTCCTTACAAATTTTAATGTCACACTTCTTATTTCAAAACCTAACTGCAAAGTGTCTTGACTTGCATTTGAGCACCAAATTTTTAATTCATTCACCTGTCCTGTTTTCAATGGCTCCATGAAACACTTCAAAAGGTGTCACCAATATTACTTCTTGCCTTTTTATAAATTACGTGTTGGATATTTATGGTTGGTATAATATTAATCCAGTATTCTATTTTAGGTTCCTTCACCTGTAGAGAGGGCTTACTTTTCAAGAGAAGACTTCATTACTGTTTATGATACCCATCAAAAAGATCACTTTCAAATTCCTTTTGTTAATCAAAATAATGGACGCTTTGAAAATTCTAGTCACTCATCTCCACCTAAACAAACAAACTTTTGCATCTACTTTAACTCAAGTTGCCACTCTAGAAAATAATATTGATGTGGTTAGAGAGATGACAGATTATTCTTTGTCACCCTATGCAATATCAATGGATTATGAAGCTTCGTAAGATACTCTAGGTTTTACGCCTCCATTATACCGTAAATCATTGCCTCTCCTTTGTTGGAAACAATTTTCTACTCTGAGTTCTAGCTCGAGAGGATTACGTCAGATTCTGCGCCCAAGGATGGTTGCCCAACCCTTGAGGTATCATTTGAGACCATAAATCTAAACCATTTGTTATTAAAGTTTATAACTCAAAATTTGCTTCCTTTTTTGTTGTAGAATCTGGTGCATCTGATTAGACATAAGTATTATAGTCAAGATATGCAAATTGCTTGCATATCTCAATCATACATTGATACTTCTATAGTCTTAGACTTGGCATTTAAAGCTTTTAAAACTGAGGCTGAAGCATTATTCTTTTGTATTTGATTGATCCAACTAAAGAATGAGTTAGCTGAGTTGATGGGCAAGTTTTGCAATTATGCCAATTAAGCTTCCAACACATATGATTGAGCCAGCTCACTCGAAGACAAGGTTCTCAAGGTCAAATGGCGTTTGATGGCTGCTTTTGATGCCATAGAGGGGTTGAGAGATGGATTTTTAAGGCTCAAGGAATTATCAAGAAGATGTATCCAACCTCAAGGGATCAGTTCTTTACTAGATGCACGATTCAAAGAAGAATTGCTTTCTGCGAGAGGATTGTCTTCTTAGTCACCCCTGATTTTTTAACTGGTTGCTTGAATGTTAGAAACTCTAGACCTTCCTAACTTCTGATGCTAAGTATTTTATGGAACCAGGAAGCTCCGAACCATCAAAGTCTAGCACCGAGCATCAGCCATAAGATTATTGAACCATTTTTATTTTCAAATCCCATAAGATTATTTAGGTTTTTCTATCCTAAAATATACACCATTCTTTTTTTATGCTAATTGGGTGACAAACCTTGAGTGTATGCTCATAAAACTTTTGGCCGCTTGATAGCCAAATTATCAGCCAAATCTTTCAAGTATAGTCACTAATTAGGTAATCACAAGATAGGTTACTATTTTGTTGAATAATCCTCTCGACTATTATCGCTGGTTAGGAAACCATAAGATGGTTGTCTTCATTGCTAGCTAAGTCTTTTGGCTATTGTGGCCAATCATGTTAGATCCCAATCATTGCCCGTTTGATTGATTATGTGTGTCATATGGAAGGGTATATTAACACTTATGTGTAGAAGCGTCCTTGAGGTTTAATAGATTTGATTTCATTCAACTTGTGTTTTGACATCTAAATAGATAATCGAACACTTGGTTTTCAATCCCTTGAATGTTTTGAAATTGTTAGTGTGTGACCTTACTTGGTCCATATAGTTTTATTGAATCTATACCATGATCATTTTCTAGAATCAACGCGTTTATAGATAAAGTATTCAAACTGACTGTCCAGCTCAAAATCAATCGTGGCCATTTTGATTACATACAAACACACAAATTAAAGTTTGAGAAATTAGATTTCCATTTTCGTTGTATAGTTTGTAAGCCTCATTTTGAAGTATTGTCAACATCTGAAATGATTCCTCTCAAGTTGGGGATAACTTAACCTGTGGACTAACTTCTCAGTTGCCTCGATATTTTGTAATATCAAGTCTCTAACTTCAAAAGTCCACGACATTATTTTTTTATAGTACTGAGTGACTCTTTACTAATAGACTACTGATTTGATACATGCTGTTTCTCCAACTTCATCTAAGAGATCCAAGTTTTATCTTAGAAGCTTGGAATTTCGGTAGTGAGTGAAGTTTTTATTTGGTAATTTGACAGTCCTATCTCCACCGAAATTACAACTTTTATTCTAAAATAGAGACTGAAGAGTATTTTCAAAGTTGGCTCTCTTAGAGTCACTCGGTAAACCCATAGAACAGATGAAAGTTCGTTTAGTCAAGTGCTTCCAGCCTTATTTAGCTTTATTTTTAATCCATTCACTATCATCCGATTTGTTACGCCTACCTACTCATTTGTTTAGATGTAGGAGATTGATGTGTAGACCAATCTTTTGCTGATTCAATGCTTTGTGAGTATTTTGCCACAGAATTAGATACTATTGTCAGTTTTTATGACTTCTAATATCCTAAATGTACAAACAATATTTTGGTGTACAAATACGATTACGTTCTACTCTATAATCATTGCCAATGGGAATGATTAGATCCATTTCATTAAATAATCAACCGCAATGATAACAAATTTTCTTTGCTCACTTTTTATCAAAAATAAACCGAGCATGTTCAACTCTCATTATGCAAATGGCCAAAGAGCCTGCAAAACCTGAAGTTCTATGTGTGGTTGCCAAGGAGCATTGACATGAATTTGATAATTCTCATACTTCTTGATTAACTCTACCACGTCTTTTTTCAAGGCTAGCTAATAGTATCCCTATTACATAATTTTGAATGCTAATTGTTTGCCCATACTTATGCTCCACATATAAAAAGATGCTCCTTGTAGATAGTGTAATCAGCTTCTATGGGAGTTAGACAACACAAATAAGGTATTAAGTATCCTCTCCTATACGGTATCGTTTCCACTAAATTGTACTAATAGGTCATTTTTATAATACACTTTGACCCCACGAGGTCATCCAGAAGCACTCCATTTTAAAGATATGTTTGATATGGGGTCATCCAAGTTATCTCATCAGATATTTGAAGAATTTTATCATATTCTTCGATACTAGGTTTTTAAAGCATTTCTCTCATATCCCAAACATACTATTCGAGACAATAGGATGTTGCCATGTTAGAAATTTGGTCGACTTTTCAATTATGTTCTCTTGGGATATAAATAAATTCAACTTTATCAAAGAATGACTTGAGACCACATACCTTGTAAAGATATCACGGAAAGTCTAGGTTGAATACTTTAAAATTTGCCAATACTTGATTGCCTATTAATTCAAAATTACCGTAGACGATCAAATTTTTGGTGATACATTCTTTTACCAACTTTAAATTAGTTAGTAGAGTATCATATTCTGCCACAATATTTATGGTTTGAACTGAATATTATTGAGTATTCAATCTTGAATCCATCAGGTGCTATCAATATTATTCTACCTCTACTTCCTAATTGTGAAGATGGCCCGTCGACATGCAAAATTCATGTGGTAGGTGCTCGGGATTGTTCTCATGTATTCGTTTGTCACTTTTGAGATTGGGGTTGTCTTTATGACAATAAAGTCCATGAGGGGATGACCCTTTATGAAGGGTCGCACTCTAAATTCTATGTTAAACTTAATTTAATAGATATTTTTTATCACGTGAATGGATATTTCTGACTACTATAAGATCTCTTAAATGATTGATTAGTCAAGACCACGACCATGTGAATCAGAAAATAAGGTTGGAGCTTACTCACAATGAAGATCAAGGCTAAGGAGACCTTTCGTACTCGCACATATCATGCATGTGTGTCTAATAGGATCTTACTAATATAATATACTGGCTACTAAATATCTTTCTCTTCACTAACTAGAACAATACTCAATATTATTTCTAAGATGGTTAGGTAGAGATATAACTCTTTACCCTCATTATGGCAAGTCAATAGAGTTGGATTTACCATATATTTTTCCAACTCTCAGAAAGCTTGTTAGCAATCCTCTGTCCATTAGAAATCATTTGCCTTTCCTCCTATAAATGCCTTGGAGAATGGGAGATATCTTTTGGTTGACTTAGCTAGAAATCAGGATAAGGTAGCAGATTTTCTGTTCATCCTCTAAATTTCGTTGATAGTCTAAGGCGACTCCATATTTATTTTGGATTTGATCTTCTCCGATATCGCCTCTATCCCTTATTGACAGATAGTGAATCTCAATAATTTTTTGGCAATCACCCCAAATACACATTTGGTTAAATGTAACTTCTTTTGGTATACTCTAAGTGCTCCAAATGTCTAAGCCAATTTGTAAATATGATTGTTAGCAAGCATGCTTTTAATAAGTATGTCATCAATATAAACTTTCATATTGTTTTTGATCTAGCACTTGATCATTTTATTCACCAAATTTTTGTATGTCACTATAATATTATTCAATGTAAATGACATTACTTTGTAGTAGCAGATTCCCTAATCTATCATGAATGAAGTCATTTCCTCATCTCTCAAATTCATTCGGATTTGATTGTATCTTGTATAAGTATCTATAAAACTTAATAATTGATTGTTAGACATTGAATTCGCCGATGAGTCATTTCTTAGCAATTATAAATTATCATTTGGATATACTTTATTCATA
The DNA here is from genome assembly GCA_028571085.2 of Nepenthes alata. Taxonomy (NCBI): domain Eukaryota; kingdom Viridiplantae; phylum Streptophyta; class Magnoliopsida; order Caryophyllales; family Nepenthaceae; genus Nepenthes; species Nepenthes alata. The sequence continues at coordinate 7,481 of JAOVVI020015734.1, forward strand.
TCAATGAAGTTGACACACGTCCCCCACTGTTCATTGCTCTTCTTGACAAATACAACATCAAATAACTAATCTAGATAGCTTACATCTTTGATAAATCCAACATCAGTCAATTTCATAACCTCTTCGTAGATAACAATTAGAATTTCTTCAGAGAAATTTTATCTTTTTTGACCGATTGGTCTATGCCATGGTATGAAGTTCAAATTTTGAACTATTATTTCAGTTAGTATACCCAACATGTCAGCCAGATTGCAAGCAAAGACATTTGAATTGTTCCATAAAAACTCAATTAACCTTTCTTCCAAAATCTCCACTTAATGAACAATAGATATGGATACATTTATCTACATTCGTCGAGTTCAATGGAATTTGGAGAAGTGATTGTTCGGGTTTAGCCTGCTGAAGTGAGTTCTCACACTAAAAATTAAATTTTTCGACTAGCTAAGGGTGAGCTATTTTGCTTATTTGCATCATATAACTTCATCCAATCATCCAATTATCCAATGTCCTTTGTCTTCACAAATCCCATATCTACTTGAAAACTTCCCTCGGACCAGTTCATTGTGAAGTCTGCACAACGGGCCATCCGATGGTTCCATTTAACTTTTTAAAGCCCTAGTTTAATAAACATATTGAAATAGAAAATAATTGTTAAACATTCATTATCAATAAAATTTTGTTTTAATTGGTAGTTATATATTTTCTCAGAAATAACTACAGATTTAATAAAAGGATCTGAATGGAAAGAGATTTCATATACTATATCATCATTATTAAAAAGATTGCTCAACATTTTTAATTAGAAAAAAAGAAATAATATATTTATATATATAATAATAAAATAATAATGTTAATAATAATAAAATATAATTATAATAACAATAACAATAATAATATTTATGACTACAACAACAATTATTATTATTATTATTAATATTATTTTTAGTTGCGGTGACTTGAACCCAAATCCTTGGACCCGACCTCAATTAACTACGCAAAAAATTTAAAATTATTAATTATTAATTATAAAGTTTAATATCCATCAATCAAGATAAGTGAACTCAAAATTAAAATGCCATTAATTATTAATTCTCTAAATATAATATGAATATAATATCCAGTACAGCTATCAAAATTAAGGAATGTAACCCCAACTGCAAATATTCAATCACTCAAAAATAATAATAGTAAAAGAAATATTTTTCATACTCTCTCGTAAGCTGATAACTTCAAAATAAACGTACATATTTTTATATACATACAATGTATACTTTATATATATAAATATGCTGTATAAATACATATAAACATACACCCACACACACAAACACACATTGCACCAACCTACCTTTACATCACACGCCTGCACACACACATTTCACCAATGCTTATAATAATAGGCATGCTCACATCACACGCCTGCACACACACACATTTATACACACATAATCTCACACGCAACATATACTTATACACACACACATATATACATTTGTATAAATATACACAGATGCGCCCTACTATCAGCACGGTTAGCTATTCCAAAATTATGTATATGTGTATACTCCAAGCTAGAAATACAGTAGATATTGGGATATACTGCCTCCGGCGTAGATAAATCGAGAGGAAAAGATGAAACGGCGATGACAATAACACAGTAGATAAATAAAAAATTATAAAATAAAGATATAAGAAATAAAAATTTTATATGAAAAATTCTTTTCTAAATAAGTGGAGAAAATAATAGTTTATAAATTCACAAATCTTACTTATATAAAATCAATTACACAAATTTTAAATATAAAAACTCAAATCATTGAATCAAATGGACTCAAACAACAGTGAATGCAAAAGAAATTTCTAGAGTAAGAAAAATATTCATCTTAATTTTCTCTTTCTTTTTTTCACTTTCTCCCTTTAGCGGTACTCACTAATCTCTAATTTTATAAGTAATTTCTTTCTCTTAATCGTACTCTCTTTCATAAACCCTAAAGGGAGCTTTGTACACTTTTTCATTGTGGGTCATCTAGACTAGCAGCTGATCATCATTCAATATAAACTGGTCGGTTATCCTTTGTACTCAACAGTCCGATCACCCCTCGAACTCAGCAATCTAGCCACCCTTCAACATCGACACCCGGTTGGCCACCCTTTGACTAGGCAATTCGGTTGGATGTCCTTCAGCCAAGCAGTCTAGCTAAATGCTCTTCGGCTAAACAGTCCAACTAAATGCCCGTCGACTGTTCATTGTAATAACACTCTACCTCGGTATTGTACCCCATGTGAGTGTCTCGCTTAGCCTCCAATTAGTCTGTCGATCATATATGGGTCCACATGGGAGTAACCTATATCCCTATAGTAGATAGCCATGAATCAATTTTTTATTGCTCTTCGTCATCAACGAACAACGCAGTTAGCTTATACAATTCATTAACAATAATTACTTCCAATAACTCATATGTATGCTTAATCTGGAATTTATTTGAGGTAGGAATTATGAGCAGGAGGGCGATAGTGATGCATGCATGATCAGTGACGACATTGGCAAGAACGGAACGAAGGCATAAATAGAGAGGATGATGGCAGAATGGGAGATCAGTAGAGGACAATTAGAGAAAAAGGTGGGGGACGACCGAGGAGCTACAGTAAGGCCCTCGGTGTAGTGGTACTAAAGACCGAGATGCAGAGAGAGAAAAGTAGGGAAAAGACAGAAAGAGTGAGAGAAAAGAGAAGCAGAGAAAGAGGGAGCGGGGGAGACGGAGAGAGGGAGCAATAGAGAGCAAATATTTTCTTCTTTATTTTTTCTACTCAACAGTGACAGGCTACATATAGTGAAGATGGCAGGTGCTATGTTGCACATGGCCCAATATTCTAACAAACTATGGTCACGTATCATTGCCCTTCTCATAATGAAAACCTTATCCTCAAGGTTGAAGAGGAAAATAATCTAAGTGAAGAGTTGCCACTGCAATGAAAATACTAAGCTCCTAGTTGAGGTGTCCTGTCTTATATAATAGCTCTGATGGATTGGGGCTGCTTGAAAGTGAGAAGTGAGCTGATGGTCATGGGCTGGACGCCACGGCCATCTATTTCAACAAGTCCACATGGGCGATGGGCCTGCTTGGTGTAGCTGTTGGAAAAAGGCGACCTGATCGGCTAATTCATGACTTCCTTGATGAGTTTCGTAACAGTCTTAACTTGTTTCTTATTTTCATTCTCTCTTACTGTCGTATCCTTAAATTTATGTCCAATAAGCGGAGGTCGGAGCATTCCGACAAACACTCTTGTGATCTGAGTTTTTGCACCAAAACTGAATAAATAGAGAATAGCGAAGAACTCGAACATATAAAAAGATGTAATAATTTCACTAGTCATGTCATGCTCTCTACACTTTTGATTGTCTTTGAGCAATTTGTCTTTGAGTTGGACTGGACTCTGCCGCTCCTAAAAAATCTTTCCAGGCTCGCCGATCGTGAAGTTATCAGAGATGATGGAATCGTCAGAGTGAGACATCTTCCTTGGCTTTGATACGGGGACCGTGTAACCTTCTCTTGGGACAAATTGGACTTCATAGTTAACATCCCATCCAACCACTCTAAGCTCCAAAACCAT
>JAOVVI020015735.1:0-11091 GCA_028571085.2 Nepenthes alata
ATTGGACTAAAAATTAGGATATCATTGAAAAAATACTAGTATAAATTTCCTGAGGACAAATTGAAAGATCTCACTCACTAACCCTTAAAATGTTGCTGGCACATTGGTCAATCCGAACAGCATTACTAGAATTCATAGTGCCTTTTGTGAGACCGAAAGTGGTTTTGGGTATATTAGATTCCCTCATTCTGATTTAGTGATACCCAAACCTCAAATCCAGTTTAGAAAAAAAAAAGTGGCTCCATATAACTCATCTAATAGTTCCTCAATGATGGGAATATGATACTTTCCTTTGATGGTTTTATTGTTTAAAGCCTGATAGTCCATGCACATCCTCCAGCTCCCGTCAGTTTTCCTTAGTAACAATATGGTGATAAATGTGGACTCTGGCTGGGGTATATATGTCCTAATTCCAGCAATTTCAATACTAAACTCTCAATTTCACTCTTCCGATAATAATAGTTGGAATAGAGTCTCAAGCTAATTGGCTTAGAGTTGTTCTTGAGTACGATTTGGTGCTCTCAAACCTTGTTAAGGAGTAAGTCTCCTGGTTCTGGAAAAATTTGTTTAAAAGATCGTAAAACTTTTATCAGCATTGCTGGTAAATCCAAAATCTTCCCTAGTTCAAAAGTGTTCTATACTTTTAATATCACCCCTTTGATTTCCTGAGCAGGAATCTGGGGCCACACATTCTCCTTGAGTATGGTGTCTTCGTTTCTCCTTAAACCTTCCAGATGCACGGCCTATCCCTTGTATTGAAACTCCATTTGGAGGGTCAAGAAATTCTACATAATAGAGCCTAACGTAGACAACTATTACACCTCTAAAACCTCGTCACACCTGCTCAAAGCTAAAATTAGGAAGCTAGTCATGAACCGATGGTTTTGCAAATCTAGGGATAGATCTGCACAAGCTCCCCCCTTGCACTATTTCCTTATTGGCAATTTGGACCCAGACCTTGGTTTACTTTGATTTCCTCCACTTTGTCCTCCTAATCAAACTAGCATCAAAAAAGTTGTTGGTACATTTGGAGACAGTTAGGACTACTACTGACACTCCATTTATCTTTCCTATTACACGCATAGTCTTGTAGTGAGGTGCTCCCATAATCGGGTGTGGTGAGATCTTAGGCCATAGATTGGGATTGAGATAAACTTCTGGAGATAGTGGCTCCTCAAAGCCTTGCTCGATGTTTGACTCCTCTAACTCAGACACCTCCACTAAGAATACTTAGGGTTTGGCACATTTATACCTCGAGTTCCACTTTTCATTGCATGTGTAACGTAATCCCCATTCCATTCTCTCCATTTGTTCAGGAGCATTCGATGGACCCCCATCTCTAATTTGTTTGTGGCCCTCGATAAGCCTATTGCCTGGAAGGGTAGTGAGGATACATACGGCCTCCAATCAAGGTGGTGTGATCCTTGCTAGCCTTTTCCAACTGGCAACGAACTCTTAAATTCGGAACATTTCAAAAAGCATAGAGAAGGCAAATCGGATTTAACAGTTTGACAGAGTAATGAATTTCTCCTTCAGTCCTCCTAACAAACAACTTAATATAAGACGAAACATTAACTAGCCGATTTATGATGGCCTTCAATTGGGCATTGTACTCAACTATACTCCCTGTTTGCTCAGTCTCTATAGTAATTCTATGGGAACATCAAAAGCTAGGCTCTCAAATCGGATGAGAATAACTTGGGTGAATGTTTCCCAATCATCAAAATCCCTGGCCTCCACCACTCCTTGGAACCAAATCAAGGCCTCCCCCTCCATATAAAAGGAGACTAACACCCTCTGTCTATCGAAGGTCCCATAAAGCCTAAAGAAGTGCCTTGCCTTATAAACCAAACAGTTCAGATTCTCCCTATCAAATCTTGGAAAATCAATTTTAAAGATTTGTTGGATGTTAAATCTTAGTTGCTCCTCTCGCTCCGCTCTAGGCTGTGCAGTTTGAGCAAGGGATAGAACGGCCTATGCAGAAGTAGGTAATATCTAATATAAATTAAATAAGTGTCTCATTTGTTCTGTGAGCACCATGATGCTGGGCTCAAGCTGCTCCATGCATCAGTTCTACTCGAAATTATTGAGCATTTGCTTTCCAATGGCCACGGTTCAATGAGCCGGTTCATTCAAGTGCCCTTTGGCATTCTCTATCTTTGATATTAATTTATAAGAATCAAACTGGCCTTATTGTGCCTGACATCTTCCAAGTGGAGAAGAGTGCAATGGTAGAGAGGAAGATCAACAAAAAAAAGGTGGAATGTAGTTCCCAATTCGAGAAGGAAGAGGTCTCCAAAGAAGCTAACTCATAGGTAATTCATTTCATAACCTATTCTATATTATATTCTCTATTTATATCCTACAAAGAAGTTCTTTAATTATGCTCATAATATTCCTTTCTAATTGATTAGATATTTCTGTAACAACATGGTGGTCACTACAACTAACTGAAGCTAGCTTGTGTTATGATGCATCATCTGCCGAGGTGCCTTGCACTTGCCTTTCATCTGCTAACTTGTTTGGCTGCCTTTGGCATCCCTCATGTGAGATGCACGCCTTGCCTTACATGGCAACAAAACCATGGTCTGCCCCTCTTTGATCCAATGATGACTGTTATCCCACATGAACAGCTAGGATGTGCCGTTTTATTTGCTTACTTCAGATGCTGCACGCCATCTAACAGCGCCTATAGACCTCTGATCCATCTGCCACTCTGCCTTTCATCCAATGGGAATGACCAAGTGGACGACTAAGATGATTTAGAGCATTCACTACTTCTGCATTAATTTCCGAATGCATTTTCATCTTATTGGTTCCCTCATGTTGCACATCTCCTTTGTCATCTCAGGGTCCCCCCCCCCAAAGTGTGCATTGTCCTTTTATTAATATTGCTAGTGACAGTATTTGCATCTTCAAAGAAAAAAAGCGTGCTTGAAGTAGAAACCAAAAAAAAAATGATGCTATTGGGGCTAGTTGCAGATATTACAGGAACACGAATTGCAGTTTTAAGTTAGTACTCAAGAATTCGTGTCAAATTGCAGTTTCAAGAGGCAAAATAAGCAGAATTACTGAATTGTTGTTGCAAAATCAGATGGATATCCACTGACCTCTGTTGCAGAACTGTGCTTCTTTTGTGAAGCATGTGTTGACTGGAAGCAAGTCATAACCGGATTGATGAAGCTGAATTTTGCAATTTCAGATAGCAGATCTACGATTTTACTGATGAGTTTTAGCCGAATGTTGAAAAGGCAGTAAAGAGAGAAGTCAGAATCTGCTAATGTTGCAGAATGCAGACCTAACAGTAACAAGTGTTGCTGAATCTGTTGGAGACAGGAATTCAGATTCAAGAAGCAGGAATCAAGAATCCTAAAGGATTGGGAGCTACTGCAATTTCTAGGAGACCAAGAATCAGAATAAAAATACCAAGAAGTTGTTGAATCAGTAAATATGGGAAGCAATAAAATGCAGACCACTTATCCACTGTAAAAAATCTAGGGCTTTGTTGCCTTCTGAATAGAATAGTGACGGCAGTAATACATATAATTCCTTGCATTCCTACTGTGCCAGGCTGTAAAGTAATGATCTGCTGGTGAACAATAAATGTTGCTGCTGCAATAGAACACCACAAACACATACTTGCAAAAATGCGGTGCCAATGCTGCAGAAAGCAGAATGGCATATGTTTTTGGTGATTTGAAAATAATTTTGTGGATATTTGGTGATCAAGAAGTGAATTCCCAAGGATTGAAACATACTCTAATACCAATTGTTATGTAAAAGCAAAAAGGATCTCTTACATAACTAGAGAAAAAGTTTAGAAGAAGAAAAAAGGGCCAAAAGTCACCAAGTAAAAGAAGAGGAGAGGCAGAGAAGTTGTCTAACCCAGGATTAAGAACTCATACAATGATACAGTCCATTTCATTCATCAAATCAGATTATTACTCCACAAGCATGACTAAATAGAGCCAAAGCCCTTCCCAACAACTACATATAGCCAAATTCATGACATCCAAATGGGCATGAGAACCTAAGCCATTAGCTTCAACCTCTTGATCACCCTACCGGAACAATAACACTGGACACATGGCCATCATACTCAACACTCACAGGATAATCCACTACACCATCACTGACATCATTACATAATCACTTTTTGAGTACTTTACAAAATCATGTAGGTATTTCATAAAGTAAGATCCATTGATGCACATCCGACATGGCCATGCTTGATGACAAACCAGCTCCACTAAATCCACAAGCAGCAGCTTCTAGAAATGAAATAAACAATAAATTAAAAGCGTTCTGAGGTTTAAAGAGTGTAATTCCCCATCAGATATCTTGGCATACCCTCAACCTCAATTGCACCAAGTTTATTTTCTAAGGACTGTCAGCCATCTGTAAGAGAAATGTTATGCGAAATAATTTGTGGGCAGAAAGCTTCCCAGTAATATAGGTAGAACTCAAGTTACTCAACTGAACCTAACAGAGGTTTTCAGCATACGGCTTCAATGAGGTCAAATGTTTATTTTGCAATGAGGTGGTTGCAAAAGCTTAAATCTACCAGTAAGAACTTCTTTTCAACGAGGCCCTAACAAGCCTAGCCTGGGGTTTCGGCTGTATTTTGAAAACATCTTTCATCTTTTGGTAGGTGATACACAAGCAACTACTCACAAGGGACAGGCAAATTAGCTAGTGATAAAATAAAGGTAGCATTTGTGTGCTTTGCAGAAGTAACCCAGAATGCAGGGATCACTCATTTTTGCATGTTCATACTCAACCCACATATGAAATATGCAACTGCAACATTCTAAGTTGAGAACTGAAACATTGTCCTGGATTGATGTGATCGCAAGTTTCATGAAAAAGTGTCAAGCCAAAGCAGATAAAATTAAGTAGGTAGAGTTGCCAATGTCAGTGTATTATATTTGACTACAAGGCTACACTACCTGAACAGTTCATTCATGTAACCTGGATCAATATTCAAAGAGTACTATGTAAGCATGCTGAGCATTTTCTTGAGATGTCGATAATTGATTTTGGATCACCTTATGATTCACCAGGGATGCCTAGGTAAATTTCGTAAGTGAACTTTTAAGGTCCCTCAGGTATCCCTTGCATAGTTGTAAACTGGTTAGATCAAATTCAGATCTTACTCACTTACCTTAAAAGTAAAACAGGCATCACAGATTCAGTCCTTTCCCATCATCTCATCTTAAAAGATGCCGAGTAAAACAAAATCAAAATAACAATAAGAGAACATCAGATTACCTCAAGATATAAACGAGCAATTTGAACACATTTTGATAGTCTGTAGGTATCATCAATCACTCTGTACAACATCAAACCAAGAGCAGAATTGTTGACTTGCATTTCAACGGAAAAAATACAGAGCTAGTCTCATGAAAGAAAATGAAAACAGATAGACTATCAAACCTCATTCCAGAGTCCAAGTCAATCCCACTGAGCATCTGAGCTGCTTTTGACCATTGCTGTTCAGATTCGTACAACTCTGCAAGCTTCTCCCTAATAATTAACACCTGTGGCTCATATAAACAAAATGTCAAGAGAAAACCGTCTTTTCTGGTTTGGAATTAAACAGAGATTAGAATTGAAGAAAAAAAATATTTACTTTCTAACAATTGTAACATGATGACTATACAATGGTTAGCCATACCGCTACAGCCTGACAGTGGAAATAATATAATGAGGATGTGACAAATCGATCAACTTCACATTGCGATCAATAATATTCTTTCTGAACCCTGGCAGTGACAGATAGTACCAGCCTCTGCAGATTCTAAAGTTCAATCATGACTTAAACAGTATAATCTGCTCAATAGTCCCAGTAGACCTTCAATCATATTTGCAGTATATAACAAACCAACATTTTCCCAACACGTTTAACAAGCTGTATTCACAGATGTTGTAGTGGATAAATATTACGACATGACAGCATCCACATAAATATATCATCACAAAACGTATCAATGGCAAACCTCATATAAGGAGCAGCTACCTCCGTGTCAAAGCTAACAAAAATTACATGCATCATGTCCTTTGTAGTTTCACAACAAAGGACCATATAATTGTCAGGCATGACAATGTAGAATATGCAGTAGTGTTCTCTCGCGGAAAAACACGACAAACATAAGCACAGACAAAAGTTAAGAGTAACAAGAAATTGCAACGTGTTCAATATCACCAAAAAAATAAAGACTAACTAGCAATTATTTAGAGCAGTGATAAACCTGCTCTTCAAACGAAACTACGCGTGGTTGAATCTGATTAAGCGTATAATGGGCAATCTCCTTTTGAATCTCGGTCTCTAACCTTCCTAATTCCTGCGCAAAAGCCTGCAGGAGCTGCCGCGACACCACCAAAGGAACATCATCCAATAACACTGCATTCATTGGTTAAAAAATAATGGTAGTTACAATGAATTAGCATCAGCATCAGTGCCAAATGGAAAAACATTAACGAAACCCTAGGGTTAAATATTAATGGAGATGGAGAAAGAGATCGAGAGAGGTAACTGTGATCGATGAACTTCTTGGCTTGTGTGATACTGTTTGTGGATAGGACAGACGATAGAATGAGCTTGTAATGTTCAATCCTTTGCCTCTGGTCAGTTATCACAGAGACGTTCGCTAATGCCTTTTCCATGGTTGTTTACCTGATCCTCCTTCAAGGAGAATGTGATTTCGAATTTCCAAGCTAAAAACCTATATTTATAATTGCAGGATGAGTCGCTTTACCGGGTATCCCTATCAGTGATGTGCTACAAGCGCGCTGCGTCAACTGCCGTCCTGTCGTGGGTTTATGGGCAAGGGCTTCGGCACACCGAGATAAGGGGTTAAGGTTTGAAATTTCGGGTTTGAAATTTCCTTAATAGGATTTCAAATTTATAATTTAGAGTTGTGAATTTAAAATTTATGGTATATATTTGATTATCATAATGAAATAAAGTAAAAATAGAATATTTATATTTAGTGAATATAATAGAATGGGAATAGAGTTGAACTCGACCGCAGTGACGACCCGAGTTTCGAAATATGATAATTGGAAGACAGATAAGTTAAAATAATTGAATTGTGTTCAAAAGGTACGGGAGAAATGGATGGGAAGCTCAAAGAATCGGAATTAGTAAATCGGAAACCGAAATTGTAAGCGGTGAAATGTTAATTCGTAGATGAGATTTCGGGTTTTAAATTGTGAGGTTAAGGATTTAAGAAATTGATAATAATGAGGTGATTAGTATGTTGATGATCAATACTAATCCCATGGAATGATTAAGGTTTGGTATCGAAAGAAAAATTGGGAAAGAATTCAGGTCCGGGTTGCTGGTGCACGGCCAGCAGGCTTGCGCCTGCTGGGTGCTCGAGCGGAAAATCAAGAACCAGCACGGCTGGCTCGCCGCACGAGTGCGCTCGAGCGGCACGCGTAGTATAAATACGCGATCTGCTTCTCTCTCCCTCATTTTTCTGGCGACCGAGGGTTTTTAGAGAGAGAGAGAGCACGGTTTTAGAGAGATAAGAAGGGAGATCGAGGCCGTGGAGTCCGAATACGGCTTCGAGCTAGTTAGAGAAATCGTAGAACGTTGAGGCAAGTACATCTATATCATTTTTCTTCCGTTTCTGTTGATTTTCGTCCGATTCCCTTCGGGTATTTTGTCCCGATACCCGACCCGATGTGTATCATTGTGACGCTCATAGTCTAATTATGTATACATGTGAAACTTATCGTACGATTGTTGTTTACGTACCGTTATGCGCATCCAAAACCCTCACCCACGCGCGTGTACTGTTCATGCGCGACCGGGTGGATTCCGGCCTTTGATTTTTGGGGCTTTTGCATGAATTAGGACTAGAATATGATTACCCATATCCCCCATAAGTTAATTCATCGGTGGGGTACCCGATTTGGTGGAATTTTGTGAAATTTTGTTCGTGAAACCCTAACCCTACGCCCGGGTGGTTTCGGGCTTCAATTTTTGGAGCTTTTGATTTAATTGGGACTAGATTATAGTTATACATGACTTGGGTAAGTTGATTCACCAATTGGGTATCCGAAATTGTGGAATTTAATGGAAATTCGTTCGCGAAGCCCTTGACCCGCGCCCGAACACTGTTTGAGCTTCTATTTGGAGTTAAATGTATAAATTGACTCGGGATTATAGTTAACCATGCCTTGGGTTCGATAGATTACCTGTTGGATGTCCGAAATTCTGAGAATTAATCGATTTGTGTATATGTGCACAATTCGCGGGTACTGTTCACGGGTACTGATCACCTGAGAATTTTGGACGACATTTTGTGTAGTGTTTCCATATTTAAATGCCGATTAAGTGACATGTATTTGTGTAGATTCAAGTGTTCAATTTGAATGTTTTGGCATGCCCAATTTCGAAGGAATTCGTATTCGGAGGCTCATTAAATTAATCAGCTCCTTCCAGAGAGAGAGGAAGCTAAGGTACGACTATATACACGAAGAGGAAGAAAAGGGGAGAAATCATTTGTTCCAATCCACACTCCGGGTAAAAGAAATAACGGTAGATCAGGCCAGGCAATTGTACTTCGGACGCTGTTTTTCTCTATACTGATTTCTCATGCTTTAAAACCGCTGAAAATGCTCTGAAATGTTGATGTTGCATGATTGAAGTACATGAAGTATATTTTCTTTGATTAATCGGTTGGATTTTATGTTTATCCATGTTTATTGCAAGATTTGCTTTGATTTTATAAATAAGCATGAAAATAGTGTTCGATTTGTCTCAGAGAGCACGTGTGGAAACCCTAGCTCGAAAACGTTGTGATGTTTGAGTAAATTGCATGATTTAATGTATATGAATGGAATTTATGGCATTAATTTCATGAATAAGCATCTGTTAAAGAACGATTTGTATCCGACGGTTTTGGGGAAGACCTATGTACAAAAATGAAGAGGTTTTGATGAGTTTTAACCGTAGCTTCTGTTATATGAAAGTTAGTTGATATCGAAATTAAGCTTCCCGTATAGTTTGTTTTCGAAAATATGTACAAGCTTATACCGATAAAATTTCCATGTAAATTTAAGGAAGTACTGAAATTGTATTGTGAAAGTCTGATTTTGAAAATAGAGTTTTCGATAAAGAGATGATTTCTATTACTGTTAATTAGACCCGGGACTGACTACAGTCCAGATAGGTTCTCCATCATGCCTTAGGACTTTACGGTGATAATTGAGGATAACTCCGTCTATGGAGTTATTTGTGGTCCGCCCTTCCTCGGGGTGTTACGGTAAGGTGGAAAGTTTTGTTTCTAGCCTACCTTCGGGTGGCACACCGATCCCACGAGACGGGATACTTCTGTTCTGTTACAGGCCTTAGATTGTGTGGACTGAACACAATCTATCCTCGATTATTCGCCTCCTCAGTTAGTAGGGGATACTGACAGGGTCTATACTGTTCTATTCTGATACCGTTCTGTTCTGATACTGTTCTGTTCTGATTCTGTTCTGTTCTGTACAGTCGTTATTGTACTGATTTCTATCCCGTACCGATTATTGTACTATTTCGAATGAAAGAGGAGTTTCTGATTCTACTTTCTGGATTATAATGATTACTGATTTCCGATTTCTGACTACTGATTTCTGTTCCATACCATTTACTGTTTACCGAAATGATACGAAGTACTATTTACCGTCTATTGTAACGATATGTTATGTTACCGAACCGATTACCGAATATGAAGTACCGTATACTGTTTTACCGATATGATATGTTACCATACTGATTTCTTATTTCTGATACGTTCTATTATGAAGTATCGATGATTGTTTATAGTTACTGAATACTGTACACCGATTTCTGCTTACTGCTTCCCGTTTGTTAATTAACGGTCACTGATTTCTGATTCTGAAGTATAATATGGTCAAAGCATGTTTTCTCTATTTACTGGAGTACGTTCTGATTTCTGTTCTGTTTATGCATAGTGCATAACTGTTCTGCATCACGGTTTTACTGCTCATGTGCATGTACCTTGCTGGGCTTCGGCTCACTATTTTAGTATTTTTCCCCCTTCAGATGAGACCGTAGAGCTACTGCCTGATGAAAAAGAGTAAACAGAGAGGAGCTTCTTGAAGACTTTTGAGGACCATAGCACATTGGAGCTATTTTGAAAGAGCCCGTCGACGTAAAGGCTTAGCTGAATGTGATTTTTGGTATACAGATCTTGTGATTAGTGATGTTCTAGAACATATAGATTCTTGTATGAAAAGTATATGATATGTATGTCTGTAAAAAGAAAAGAAATCTATACTTCTACAGATTATTAGTTTAACTTCTGCTATATACTCTGGATTTACTGTACAGGTCCTAGACGACATCTCGTATTTGAACCGTTAGCGTAGCTAATGTTTTTATGAATTTGTGCCATAGATGGCACCTGTGATCCTGTGTATGCTTGTTGTAAGAGATCATGGATAATGGATAGATGTGTGCTTGTAATGGATGATATTACAGGTTGTATTTTTAGGTTTTTTATCCGGTTACAAAGGAAACTCTGCCGCAATTTCTACAGGAGTCTTGTCTTATATTTTAGACCGTTAATGGTATTTCTATTTTGACGGAAGCTTTTGAGGACATAAAAAAAATTTGTTCCGTCACTGGAATGCTTCGGGAGCACGTCCCCGAGAGAAAGCCCAGAATGAAGAAATCTCCGATACTCTCGGGCGGAAGACAACAACGCAGTCCAGGAGCGAGCCTCTAGGACTGCTAGATCCCCTGGAGATAGCAGCAGACCGGCTGCTAAACCCTCCAGGGACAAGACGGAGTTGAGGGATTACCTCAACTCCAAACGATCAGCAAACGCCCCTCACGTCGATCCGCGAGTAGACAAGATCTTGAACTGAGTGTTCCAGAATGAAGAGCGCGCAATCGACTTGGACAGATCTACTTTCACTGCGAAGATCTTGAACCATCCAATTTCTACGAAGTTCAAGATGACATCTCTTGACTCATACGATAGGAGCAGTGATCCAGTCGACTACCTGGATCACTTTCGTACCCATCTGAGTCTACAAGGGCTGGAGGACTCAGCACTGTGCCGCTCT
>JAOVVI020015736.1:0-11091 GCA_028571085.2 Nepenthes alata
ATAGTATGAGGAATAAGGTGAGAATAGTGATAATAATAATAATGATAATAGTAATAGTAATAATAATAATAATAATATAATATAATAATAATAATAAACATTATAATAATAATAATTACAAATAATAATAATAATTACAAAACATAATAATAATAATAATTATTATTATTATTATAAAACATAATAATAATAATAATACATAATAATAATTAAATATAATAATAATATAAAATAATAATAATAATACTAATTACAAAATGTAATAATAATAATTATTATTATTATTACAAATAATAATAATAATAATAATAATAATAGTGGGAATAACTATTCCCACATTTGTAGGAATAGATAGTCCCACAAATGTGGGAATAAATATTCCCCGAAAATATTTATTCCAGTTAAATTTGTAACCAAACGGAGGAATATCTATTCCTTGGAAATAGAAATTTTATTCCCAACTTATTCCAGCAACCAAACATGGGGTCAATTGCAAGATAGTTTTGAAAAAAAAAATTATAGGCTCATCAATTGTCCCACTGCACAACTAGATATGAGAAGTCAAATTTGCGTTATCTTAATAACATTTAGCTTTGCCATTTAATGTTTCTGTAACTCAAATCAAATGTGTATTTGCACATCTTAATAACATTTAGCTTTGCCATTTAATGTTTCTGTAACTCAAATCAAATGTGCATTTGCACATCGTTAATTTGAAAATGAAATAATAATCACATTGGCAATAATTAAATGCTTATTGAAGTCCGACAATTTGCTTATTAATAACTAAATAACGTATGTAAGTTCATAAGAATTGAGTATTAATTTGCTTATACTCGACTTGTTAAATTGAAAAAATCGGTTTGAACTGGTCTTATTAATTTCATGGGAAGTGAAGTTTGAGTTGTTCAACAACCTAATCATATGTGAATTGACCAATGTGTAGCAAACTGACTATTAACAAACATCGAATTGTGGAATTGAGATATTTTAATATAAATAAATAAACACATTTTCTAAGAAAATGTGAAAATGGAAAAGTGAAAAAGGAAAATAGAACTTGAAAATATAAAACAACTAGAGTAGAGGTTCAACATCAAATGTATGCCATTTCATTGATCATACGACTCAATCTTACCCTAGAAAAATTTTATGACACTGAAGGAGCAACACAAGTTATGCCATCAGCCTATCAGTAAGAACCTAATAACCATGAACATTCTGCCAGTGCTAAAGTGCTAGTGCCCGACACATATTGGATACCAACACACCTAGACACATGTCCAAATTTTATAAAATTTTGACACACTCCAACATATTTGAACATATTTTGGACACATTCTCATATGGAATTTTCAATTATATTTTTTATCATTTGAAAATTATAAAATGTAAAGTAGTAAAATTAAAATATAGATATTGATTGATATATGAAAATTTTATATAAAAAATTTGTGCTTTAATTTATTAAGTTAAATCAATATTATTGGTCTATTATAATAGCTTGTTAAAAATATTATAGCATAACTTATTTATATTAGTTCAATTATATGCTTTACTATAATTTTTTTTGGGTAAAAATATATATATATTTATTATCAATTTAATATAAAATAGTATTGTCCCTTAATTAGAAAAATAAAAAACTATGATTATAATTAACATATCCCTATAGTGTCATGTTTTTGTTTACATAAATAACGGATTAACATGTCGGTGTCTATACTTCTTAGGTTAGAACTATGTTGTAGTGCCATAATCATATGCCAATTAAATACTAGAGACCAAGCTGCAAAGAATTTCTCCAGTTATTCCTTGATGAAATAATATGAAACACTAGATCTACTTCAGTTGTTGTTAACGATCAATGCCTAGAACATCCTATTAAAAGAAGCCTCATCTCACAAAAATTAAAATACGTCTGTGTCACTGAAGCATGAGGTAGAAAGACAAGAGCAGAGGCGGCGGCCTAAATATGACGTCTACATGCTCCGGATTCCGCTGGAATAATTTGTCCCCGCATCGCAAAGTGATATGGTTATTGTTAAAGTGTGTCTTGAAGTTTGGTATGACACCACCCAAACGAGCCATAGTTTGACACATTTTGGTGAAAGCCCGAAGCGACCCAATTTTAAAGTAGCCCTGCTTCAGGTTAGCCGCTACTAGGGAAAGATTCAAGGGGAGTTTGGGATTTATTTGAGGCTTACTTGCGCTCAAACTTGTAATAGTTCTTGTGATTATGATAGATTCTCTCCTTCATCACCTATGATTTTTCCCCTCCATTGAGACTTCACATAAAGTCATCGTCTTTGTGGTCATGGAAAATAATTGCCTTTGACAGCAGAAAAGTTCGCGAGTCTCAATATGATGATAGAATGTTATACAACTATAACACAGTCACGATACCACGGCAACCACAGACCAGTCCATAATCAAGGGGAGACTACGGGCATTGTGAGTCGATGACGAAAGAAGAGTAAAAATCAGATTATGTCGACATAATACTCTAGAAATCTAAGCAAGAACCTGATGCGCATGAGGAGATTGAACTATGCTTTTATTCTCAAAAGGGATCATGAAGTTCTCACGCGCCTTCTCAGCCTCGCCAATCTCTTCAGGCCTTCCAAGCCTTGGGTCAAACTCCCAGATCTGTCTTCCGACATGATTGTTTGCAGTCCTACCAATGGACTACCTCCTCCTGCTATTTTCAGCTTCCACATTCCTGATTCCACGAGCAAAATTTCTTTAAGAGCGAACAATGAAGAACAGCGGCTAGCGGGAGAGGGAGAGGTGTAGGGAAGGAGTGGTCGTACTGTGTAGTACTATAGCGTGCAGCTGCAATACTTTTCCACTTGGAATGTCAGTTTCGAGGCCGACGAGAGGGAACTCTGACCCCTTCCAACTGGCCCCTTGGAATGTCAGTTTCAGTGGCGCAAGAAAAGACAGATGCAAAATTGCCGATATCGTCGAGGCGTTTTTTATTTCATCCGCCGCTCATGGTGCTACAGTAGTTGTAAATTGGCTATTAAATTAATAAAAATTAATTATTTAAATTTAAATATTAAAAAATTACCTAAATAATTATTTTTCATTAAAAAAATTTTTATATTAGATTTAATATTAATATATATTTGATGGAAGCTAACCCTTTTTTTTGGTAAGTAACAATTATTAAATAGAACAAGGGAGTCCTAGAAAGTTACGCTTGATGGAGGCTAACCCAAGAAGGAGGAACAGTCTAAATTCGCAACGGCCCATTAGCACTTTGACGGTCAACACTTACCATTAACCGATCGAAAGGCCAATAAGGCAGGAGAAGTACAAGAACAAGACGGCCTACTTAGGTCCTAGACGGTTAACGCTTCAATTGATCGAAATCACACAAGATGGTCAACGCTTCCATTGACTAAAAGTGTGACCAGTTGACCGTCTGTAAACCAGGCCTTGAGTGGGCCAAGCCCATTTCGGTAAACGTGACCGTCATCGACCAACAACAGTTTTCTCCCTTGATTTAGCGCCATTCACATAAGGCAATCTTAATGGCAACGGTCATCAGTAAAGTCAATACGCATCCCTAAAGGAAGGAGCCGAAATCCCTTTACTATTTGCTGAAAATCCTAACGGTTATAAAATGTAGAAGAAAGACAATCAATCTAGCGGCCGTTACTACCATAAAAGTTTCACGTCAGAAAAGGTAGTAATCCCAATAGAGCTTGGGAATCAAACCCTTCTGCACAAGAAAGGCGGCCCAAAGTAGCGCCTATAAAGGGCCATTGAGTTCTCACTCCAAGACACGTCCTCATTCGCCCACAATAAGCTCACACACTTCAGACTGCAAACAATGAGCTCACACTGCCAGATTGCAAACAGCGACCTACCTATAATGAATTGCACGCTATTATAACAAGAAGGTAAAAACGCGGTACTTTGAAGTTGGGGACTTGGTCATGTGAATCGTTGAAATTACGGCAAGACCACCAACCATAATAAACTTTTTTCCAAATTCGAAAGGCCATTTCCTTGTCTCTGTCGTTCTGCGAAATGGAGTATACAAATTTTGAACCGAGAACGGCAAGTTGGTTCCACGGATGTAGAACGCGGTTCACCTCAAATGCTACTTCCAGTAAGGGCAAAGGTAGGTCATCCATATTTGTGAAACTTAAAAAGTTAAAGTTGTAATCGAAATAGCGATCGTGTTTATTATAGAAGAATTTAGGAAAAAAAATCTGCCAGCCGCTATATTTTGAATCTTAACCGGATGGTATATTGTGGCCTATTATATATCTTGAGAAGTTAGAAGTTAATGTTGTGATATTATAGAATGAGAAACTAGGAACTGCTTGATTCCACAAGCTTTCCTTGGTTCAATTGCTTTACATGTATTACATTTATGGGAATATCAAATTATCTTGTATTATCACCAAGTCTTCAATGCAAAATCATGCTTGTGATGTCTCCTCCGATAGGGTTTTATTAAGTTCTTTTTTTTTCAATATCTATTTGCTTGTTTAAGCAAATTTAGCCATATCTTCATTGGCCTCTTCAATTTTTAGTGCGAAACTTATTAGCTCAATTAAGTTGAAATTAAACTTGGAATGGAATGAACAGAATGGAATTAGAATCAAAGTTATGATTTTTATATATTTAGAAAACTTGTATTGGATTTGAAGCGGGGGTTGAGTTTATTGGTAGAGTAAAATTTTATGATGTTGATTGAGAATGCATCTATTTAATGAGGAATTTTCTTTTCCATTACTCGGAATTGGAAGTGGGATTACCTTACCAAACCTTTGAAATTTGAATCACCCATATCAATCTTTTTTTCCTATACCTAATTTAGATAAACTAGATGGCTTTGAACTAAAGCAATGGTATAAAAAAAATATCTTTCTGTTTGAAAAAGTATAAAATATTTAAAAGCTAATTCACAGATGATATGATTATTGCCTCATGTATGCTCCTAAATATATTGTCTCTTGGGAGAGTTTCGAATCAGTTAGATTGAGGAATTTAACGTGATCAAACCATAATTTAGATCAGTGATGATTATAATTATTTGAATATTATGGGTCTCAAAATTTGGGAATCCAATTCATAGAAATTCCCATTATTTAGAAGAATTAAATCAAAAAAATAAGTTGGAATGAGTTATTGAAACGAGATAAATGATGGTATGAGGAAACCTATTAATGGGATTTAAATTAAAAACGATCATTGCATGGGCCGAAAAGGTGATAATAATTGTTAAAAAGATGATTATCACGTGGAATTGTATCTTTTAAGGGATGTATGAAATGTAATTTTAAAGTCCTATCGGGTTATGATGCATTATTGAAATGTAATGACAATTAGGTATATGCCGATAAAGAGTAACCATCAACTTATGATATATGTGTTTGGAGGTTGATAATTTACTAATTCATAGAATATTTTAGATAGCTATACTTAATAATAAACCATACTAAGGATTCATAGAATTCATTAAGAGCATTTGATACTGTACGATTAGTGATGACTTGTAGAATTGACTTATACAGGACAATCAAGAATATGTTGAGTTATAGGACGGTTTAAGTTTTGATCGATGACATGATGTAAGAAATTGGGATACCAGTGCTTCAATTAACGACTCAAATCATATACCATGGTTATACTGGAGTTGCATTAGGACGATAAATTTAAGTGTGATTATTGTAAGTGATATTGGACATCAGAAAAAAATTGGGGACTCAACTCGTGTAAATACTATGTGGAGAGAGAGTGACTCTTCTAATATTAATATTTTAGTATTGTATGTATAACCTATTACATGTTAAAATTACGTGCCGTTGATTTTGAAGAGAGAAAATGATTGATGAATGTTTAATTCAAATAGAGATGATTCTTTAAGTAAAAGTGTAGGCGATTAATTGTAAATTGAGACCTATATTTTGAGGACGCAAATTCTTTCAAGGGGAGGATTGTAACGTCTCGAATATTTTTGAGTTTATTATTTTATGAGAATAAATTATCTAATTAATTTAAATAATTATTTAATAATTTTAGTAATTAATTTAAATTTAGATATTTGGATTATTGGTTAAAGTTTAGAGTTAAATAAAGCAGTTAGTTAATTTTTCAACCAAACTAATTAATTAAATATTTATGATGGGCCCCAGTATGAAGGCCCATGAAGCGCGGCCCAAACAAGAAGGCCCAAAGTCGGAAAGCCCAAAGATTGCATCTACAGACCAAAAGGGCTATGCGGCCAAAGGAGACCAAAAGCGCAGGAAGGTGTCCGAGAGGCCAAGGCCGCGATAACAAGATACTCATTAGGAAAGTTCGAGGACATTTAATTCCCTCGCGCCAAGCGATATTCAAGGCCGAGAACCAGCTTATCCAACGAGTCCGCGAACTCACTGGATGACGAGGCGTGATACAAAATAACAAGGACCACTTCGCATGCGGACGAGAGCGCCAACTCAGCAAATCTCACCGATTCCCAAGGAACCTGCTACTGCAAGCAGACGTCACATCTGCAGGGCACGCCTGGTCATATCAGGGGATGGCGCCTAAGCTCTACACCGTCTGGCACGGTCGGAGCCTCCCAGCCATCAGCTTTTACTGCAACCAATGGGCGGCCGCCGGCTGGCCAGCCACTCGATGGCCGCTACGTGTCCCCATCTCAACACACCAATCTCACCTATAAATACCCTGCGAAATAACACTTGTAGGGGAGGACTTGGGGCAAGGGATTTCCGTTAGAAAAAGAGGAGATCACTCAATGGAGAGAAAAAAGAAGGAAGCTCCTTGAGCCCAAACAGAAAACGATTACTAAGATCACAAATAAAGGAGAGAGCCTTCAGGGAGGAACTATAGACAAAAAAGAGTGAAAATTACTCAACAAGATTGTACATTGTAAAAGACTTCGGACCATAGTGAAGCATATTAGCATGCCGAGAGCCTCGTGGTTTTACTTCCTATTTCATGAGGAAGCTTTCTACGTAAAATTTGCTTTCTCCTTCTCCTCCTCGCAACCTCGTACATCTGTATTTCATTGGGCCCCGAAACTTAGGACGTAACATTGGCGCCGTCAGTGGGAAGCCCGTGACAAAAAGCTTGCTGACTTTCTACCACTCCGCAACGACTAGTATTCTAAACATGGTGAGCAGACAGAACAGCACGTCCACCCGAGAGGTGAGCCCTTCGACAGGTGTCTCACATCACGCGGTAGGATGAGTGGCATCCTCGATACCAGCGTGCGAAAGCTAGTAGCGAGGGTGGACGACCTCTCACAAGAAGTCTGCACCCTGCGTAAGAAGGTAAACGAGCTGTCCGAGGGAGCTTACCCGGAAAGCTCGCGTCCAGCAGAGCGCTGGGAGCAACAAGCGCTTCTTCGTTGTTATCCAAACAAAGTCGAGCTTAAAAACTCGGCACAGACCGAGCGACCCAAGAGGTCGTATAATTTTAACAAAAACTCGGCCGTGACCGAGCGACTCCAGAGATCAAACTTAAAAACTCGGCTCAAACCGAGCGGCCCAAGAGGTCGTATAACTTCAACAAAAACTCGGCCATGACCGAGCGGCCCAGAGGTCAAACTTAAAAACTCGGCTCTGACCGAGCGGCCCAAGTGGTCGTATAACTTCAACAAGTTGAAACTCGGCTGTGACCGAGCGGCCCCAAAGGTCGAGCTTAAAAACTCGGCTCTGATCGAGCGACCCAAGAGGTCATATAACTTCAACGAAAACTCTGCCGTGACCTAGCGGCCCCAGATGTAGTATAACTATAAAAACTCGGCCGTAATCGAGTGGCCTGAAAGGTCGTATAACTGTAGCAAAAATTCGCCCTTGACCGAGCGGCCTTAAAGGTCGGTTGACTCTAAGACTCGGCCGTGTCCGAGCGGCACCAAAAGTCAAATTTCGACAACTACATCAAGTACCACGAAACCCGAGAGGTTGAAAGGTCAAAAAGATTCCTAAGAGGACCACATGATTAAAGCTAAAAGCAAGGCATTATACGTTGCATCATAGAAGAAAAAGAAAAGCCACACTTAAACAAGCGAGGGCAAAGAGTCCAAGGACTTTGTACAGAAAAGTCAGGTTTTATTTATCAAAACGAACTTATGTACAGTTTTGTATATTTTCAATAACATTTCTTTTCAATATTACAAAGAAAAGAAAAAAAGACTAAGTGTTAGGGGTGCCCTTCTTGAGCCTCCTAAGCTATGGAGGGCCCCGCTTGATCCGACGGCCCTGTCTCCTCGGGTGTAAGAGGCCCACCTTCCTGTCCTGCCTCAGAGGGAGCAGGGAATGGTCTGCCCCTTAAACCATTCAACTCCTCGCCGCACGTGGCGTTGGCGTTTCGTGGATCAAACACGGCGACAGGAAACCTCGGGGACAAAAGCCAGATCACCCGGCAGCAAAGATGGATCTCATCCCAAAACTTACCCTCAAGAAAAGACGCTATGTCCGCGGCTCTGACCTAGCTCCTCAACAACTCATCCAACTGGAGAATCCTATCCCGGAGGAGCCTGTATCGAAATTGCAGAAGCTTTAAGGCTTCCTCGACAGAGGCGTTCTTCGCTGTGGCTTCAGCAAGTTCGGCCCGCAGTCGCTGGTTCTCTTCCTTGATGGCCCTCGAAGACTCCGCGTCTGCGCGAGCCTGGGCTACCTCACCCGCCAGTTGGTTAAGACCTCTAATCAGGCCTTGAATCTGCAAGCGAAAGGCCCTGTTAGAACTCAGGCAATTGAAAACATGGCAAATAGGGGAACGGTGGGTTACCCTTGCCTCGAGAAGACCATACGCGGGGCCACTCCCTCTTGGGGTCTTGGACTCGTGCGACCCACTACTTAGAACCACATATGCTTCCTCAGGAGCAGGCTCCGTCAATATAATAGGCACAGAGGAACCCGGCTAGGCATCAGCGCCATCAACATCAGGCTCCACGGAGGCACCTTCCTTTCGCTCAAAAGGGCTTTCAGCTTGAGCTCCAATAGAGGGATCGCAAGGCGTAGGAGGCGGCCGGACAATGGTTCCAGTCTCCTCGGTCTCTGTGAGCTCTCGGACCATCTCTGCAATATTTTCTCCCTCAGCATCCATAGTGGAGTCCCCGTCCCCTATGTCCTCGGAAGGATGATCAATCCTGTCCGAGACGTCACCAAGCAGATCGAGGGGAACTCCGGGAGTGGGATCGTTAGTGGGAGACTCGGCATCTGAGAGCTCCATCACCTCTGCGACCGTCCACGAGGACCCTTCAAGGGTATCAGTCGGCAGAGGAGGAGCGGAACCTTCAGTTCCCGAGGACTCCTGTAAATAGGACTTTCTCCTCTTCAAAAGAGGAGCAATCACCACCTCGTCACCCAGATCATTGATGTCAAACGCATCGTCATCATCATCAGAAGATGGAATCTCAACGATGACCGCGGGGCGTTTCGAGCTCTCGGCCGCTGGACGTTTTGAGCTCTCAGCCGGCGGGCTCACTCCCGAGCGGTCAGTAGGGCCCTCAATCCTCAGGGTCTCTGCCCTCTTCCGCAGCCTCTTCCTTTTGGACTTCTCGATCGGAGTCGTGGAAGGGTCCTCGGCCTCAGTCGCCCATTTGGCTTTCTCAAGGTTCTCTGCTGATAGCCAGATGTTGCGTTTATCCAAGTGAAAGCCTCCAAGGTTGGCTAACACCAAATCTGTTAGCTCTTTAACGCTCTCCTTGTCATTGAGCGAGGGCTCTGTGCAGTACTCACTGACCACATTCCTCAAACCAGTCGGAATGGCCCAGTGCTCGTAAACTCCAAGGAAGAAATACTTATCCTTCCACCGTTTCGTAGAGTCAGGGTTTGCACCGCACATCAGGGCAAACTCCGGGCGGGGAGTCATGGTAATCTAGTCAAGGTTATGCGTAAAATGAAACATAACCTTGACGGCAGTGACGTTCAAAAGCTTGTCATGACAGCGGAGAAAAACGCACAGAGAAATCAAGTACCGTATCGCATTTGGTTGAAGCCTGGTGAGGGGGACTCCAAGGTCCCTCATGATCTCATGGAGCTCCGTCGGCATCGGAAACCGCAGCCCACCTTTGAGGTGGAACTCATATACGGTGATGAAGCTGTCACGAGAGTGCAGCGCCCTGTTATGTGCCTCTGGATCATCATGGCCATGGACCCAGGGATATGATATCTGGCTCGGATCTCGTCCAGTCTATTGAGCGTCACCGAAGAGGCAATCTCTCTCACTCCTGGCACCATAATCAAGGACAAAGGTAGAAAGTTTTCCAGCAAAAAATTAAAAAAAGGGTTCAGCGGAAGACGAAAAGCACGCAGAGAATGGAAGGGTGAAGACGCGCTGCCCTTAAATACTCCTTGATTTCAAAAAAGGCGCACTCATTACCCTCGCCACGCGTCACCAAGTCATTCATCTCAGAAAGAATGATGGCATTGCCTTCCCAAGACGCCAGTCAGCGCATCCCTTCGGCATTTAATGCCTACAAAAGCCCCAAACGACGGCGCTAGAGGAGCCTCGGACTCAGGAACATCCTCGGACGCTCCCCCATCAGGCCTAACAACACGACTTACCCCGAGGACCTGCGTATACTCGGACCACAGCAGGAAAAGAGTTAAGCAAGAAATCAGACAAACCAGAGTGGAAGTAATCGACCTTTCAGAAGGTGCAGCGGCCTCATGCCAAATGATCGAAATACTCGAGCCCTTTGGCATGGGAGGCTATGGTGTGCCCCAGTATGAAGGCCCATGAAGCGCGGCCCAAACAGAATGCCCAAAATCGGAAAGCCCAAAGATTGCGTCCACGGACTAAAAGGGCTACGCGGCCAAAGGAAACCTAAAGCATAAGAAGGTGTCCGAGAGGCCAAGGCCACGATAACAAGAGACTCTTTAGGAAAGTTTGAGGACATTTTAGTCCCTCGGGTCAAGCGATATTCAAGTCCGAGAACCAGCTTTTCCAGCGAGTCTGCGAACTCACTGGATGACGAGGCGTGATACAAAATGACGAGGACCACTTCACATGCAGATGAGAGCGCTAACTCAGCAAATCTCGCTGATTCCCAAGGAACATGCTACTGCAGGCAGACGTCACATCTGCAGGGCACGCCTGGTCACATCAGGGGCT
>JAOVVI020015737.1:0-11091 GCA_028571085.2 Nepenthes alata
GTATAACTTCATAGATGGAGTTATCCCCGATTACCATCGTAATATCCTAAGATATGCTGGATAACCTCACATGACCGTATATTAGTTTTAGGTCCTAATTAATAGTATCAGAAAACTTATAATATATCATTTTTTAGAAAATCAGTCAAAATCTCACTGTTAACTCTTCAATATACTCCAAAAATTTCACAGCACCTTATCAGTACGATTCTGTGTAAATTATTCAGATGTAATTCGCAATATGGGCATTATTCTTTTACAACATAACTTTTACATATCAGAAATTATGGATTTAAAGAACTAAATCTTTGATTTTCGTATCTAAGATTTTGATCAAGCTTTCGGACATAAATCGAGTACCAAATACATGATTTTTCATGAAATGAAAATTATATATTATCACACATGCAAATAAATATAAAATCTGTCCGAACAATTTGTATAAACAGGCTTTATTTATACTGAGCATGGAGAAACAATGTTTAGAGCTTAAATACAATTTTAGAGATATTAAAACACTGTAAAAATAGTAAATAATGTCTGGAGTATACTTGTCAGAACCCGATCTACCGTTATTCTTACTCTAATCGGATCTAGATGGGTAGATTTCCCCCTTTCTTTCCTCCTTTTTCCCTTTTCCTCCTTCCTTCCCCTCTGTTCTGCTTCAGTGCTTGTCGTTTGCCCTCTCTCTCCCAATTTCCCATTGGAAACGCAAAAGGAAAGAGGTCACGTGCTGCCCCCATCACCGGCGCTCGAGCTCCCGTCGAGCGGCCATCGAGCACTAGTTCTCGCAAATTTGGGCCTGGGTTGCCCCTCTAGTGGCCATCGAGCGCCACCCTCATAAGCCTCCACTGCTCCCGTCTCACCTCGGGTGGCCATCACACGGCCGTATTCTTCAAATGTGCTCGAGCGCCCATCGAGCGCCCCTCCTGTTTTGGCCCATTTTGCCTCATTTTGTTTCAATATCAAAATTTTCACCATACTTAAGCCCGAACATGATTTTCATCTACATAATTATCCATAATTATCACGTTTTAAAATTGGGATCTCACAAGGTATTTATAGATAATATTAAAAATTAAGTCAAAAATACACAATCATTTAGAAAGCAGTGCCCTAATGCGCTTACACCGTATAGGAACATTTTAGCTGCGAAAGCTCTAGCAAGCAATATATGCCCCAATGTAAGTGAGCATTTTAGGCGCATATCAAGTGTGGATAATTTATGTAAACTGTGCTCATGTCCATCTCATGCCCATATCGGGCATTAGTACTTTGGAAAAAATAAGCACATACATGTCTTGGATGCACATTAGACATGAGTGTTCCAGACAACAATACACACATATATAGCTCAGGCACACATTCGGTATAAGCATTCTAGAAAAATATATATATACACTTATCAGATACAGATCAAGTATGGATACAGAGAGTTAGCATATTTACAAGTATCTAATGTGTATCAGGCGATAATATTCATAATACTTGAGAATACTTTAAAATACCTATTCTACTCAGTCATAAAATATTTTAACATAAAATATTCATAATAATATTTTCATTTGATAATTTCATGATAAAATCCCTTAAATATAAGAGGAGACTAAAAACATATAAATTACCAATTTAGGTACCACTAAGATAGAATATGTGTATATAAAAATTTATTCTTAGATATAAGACACAAGACATGTGAACATTAAATTGTAGAGGACAATATTTCCTACTATTTTGATTTAAACATGGTTAGTTTATTTATAGAATATATATAGAAATTGATAATGATAATTTTTATGGAGCATATATAGAACACATATATTGAAAGGTAATAGATTGAATTAGAAATACATGTGCATACAATCAATTTTATAATAAAATAAAATCAAATTCTATTCCCCCCTTCTATTCTACTCTACTCCCCCTTTTTCTTTGTTCTCTCTTTTACTGTACTTCCCTTTTAGTTTTATTGTCCTCCCCCTATGGTCCAATATATAATCTTTCCCTTTTTGAATGAATGAACAAAGGAGGGCATCTATTAGAATTAAAGTGGTCACTCTTCCACTGAGAATACAGTTCATTAGCTAGTTTGTCAAAGTACACATGCATGTTGGCCTCTTAGGCATCCAGTCTTGTGTCAAGCCATTGAAAACTCTTAAGGATATATATAAGGTACCGGTTTTCAAGATATAGTGATTAGGTGTAATTAAATTAAATTAAGTGAATCGATGCCCTAGATCACGGAAGAAATTAGATCGAGAGGCCTGAAGACCCGGATTTGAAAGAATCGGGAACCAATGTTATAAATATTGAAATGTCAATTAGTATATAAGATTCGGGTTATAATTTATAGTAACTCCGATTTATTAAATTAAGATAACAAAAAATTAGGCTTAAGATGCACGAAAATCTAAAAAATGGAGGCGGGACCGGGATGTCACCTGCTAGACGTTGCATCCAGCAGGCGCTGATTCCAGGACCCTAGCACCCGCTGGGCACTCAAGCCCCTGGGGTGTGTGCTGGATCCAAGGCCAGTGCACCGACTACCGGCTCGAGCGCCAGTTTGCATTATTAAAACTTGGGAGAGTTTCTTTCAGGCGTTCGGCGGCTTTTTCCCACGAGTAGAGAGAGAGAGGGAGGAAGAAGAGAGAGAAGTGGAGAATGAAGCTCTCCAGGTCAGATTCTGAGCTCGAGCTAGTTGGAGAAATTGTAGATAGGGTCGAGGTAAGTATACTCATATCTTCTTGTTTCTCTCTTTTGATTGTTATTCATTTTTTTCTGTATATTTTCATTCTGGTACCCACCCAAATCATGTAAAATATGGAATCCATAACTCTTACATAGATTATTTGTGGTTTATTATTCGTTTTTCCCATGTTTTGAGTGGATTTTACTTCGAAAAAATCCTAGACCCACACCCAACTCCTGTACCCCTTCTGATTCGAACCCTATGTATAAATTGTCCTTAATTATGTATTATCCATGTCCTAATTGTGTATATGTATCGATTGGATGTTTGATGTTCTAAGAATCTACCCGTTCGGTAGGTCCAAGGGCTCTAAATCGGCCCTGACACTGTTCATTCGAGACAATTATTAAATTTGTATGATTCCACCCATTTTAATTATTATGTAAGTTATGTTTAATTGCTCCAAAAAAATATATTTATGTTCTGTTTGTGAAGAAAATATGATCCGAAGGCCTCTAAAGTTATAATTGTCTCCCAGTGTTAAGAATTTCTATTTTTTTCTATGTCTAATTATGTCCATGCATACAAATTAAATCGTGAGAAGACTTAAATCTGAATGAAAGATAAAAATCATACAAGTAGTTGGAGAAAAATCTATAATTTGTTATATGACCGAATTGTTCTCCCGGATGGAGAAGATTATGATAAAAAAAGTATGGTGGACCTTTCCTCAAAAGAATAAAAAATTATAAAATTGGGACCATGGATTTATATTTTGAAAGGTAATATCCCTTGACATGCAATTCATATGACAGTGGAGACTCAAGGATTGTCCTGGCTATGTATTGTAACGAATGATACTCTTGACAAGCCTTAGAATATTACTATGCAAGGACGAGGATTGCCTTGGGCCCCGGGGAACATGGGGACATTTGTGTATGGCTCTTCTATAGGTATGACATATAGATGGCCTGCCTCTGGATCGATAATAGGAGCTTATGCCCTTAGGTCATGTGGATGACAAGACTCTTTTCTCGTTCTCCAGCACCTTTAGCTAGTAAGATTTAATGACTCTGATCCGTAAAAATTAACGTAACCATAAAATTGTATTAAAACATGTTTCATATCATCATGCATCCTTACACATCACTTTTCTCTCATCTCCTATTTCATTTTTATATGTATATTGCTTATGATTTACTTATGTTACATTTGCTAAGCTATTAGCTCACCCTTACTTCTTTTTTCATCAAGATGAGCACGCTCATATGCCTGACGGGTCTGAGTAGGTTGTAAGCGCATGATAGGCAACTGGGCATGATGTGGAGAGACTTTTGGGCTTAGCTTCATAACTTCAATATTGATAAAAAATTTGTATAATTTATTTTGAAACTTATGATCAGATATGTGTGTGATGATGATGATAATGGATGTATAGTTTAGTTTCTACTGTATATGATGGATGTAGTAGCTTCCACAAGTTTTTATGGTTATATTTATTTACCTTGTGGCATCTTATCTATACCAACGTCGTACCAGGAGTTATGACGTCGTCGCTACACATTGTGTAATTGTGGTAGTTGGGATCCTGTGTATGTGTTGTATGTGTGTTGCGATTATTGTATAGGAATTTATATAGATTTTATATTTGAAAACGTCTGTTTTATAGACAGAACTCTTTCAGATTTTTGATAGAATTACGGTCCGTCACAATTGTTATAAGAGAATAAGATACCTTATGTTTGATTTGAATCTTATGTGAAAGTTTAGGATAGAATAAGATAGATTAATAAGTTGATGAAGGCGTAAGATGACTAAGATAGGTCGGATAGCTCTAGTTGTCCAAGTTTATATGACTTAGGCTAAGATAAAATCAAGATCAGTAGCTAAATTTGATTATCTAATTTTGGCATCCTAGTTAGTGCCTCAATCGAGATAAGTCGGTTAACCTAGACTAGAACTAAGTTAAAAATTAGTGAGTAAGTTGGGTTATTTAGCTTACACTATCCTAGTTAGTGTCTAATTGGTGAACTGACCCATACTATTCTTATTCCAGTAAGTATATCCATAACTGATCGTGCTACCTAGGCGATAGTTGAGACGTGGAAGTAGTCAACTACGTGATAGAGACACCGAGTATCTAAATCTATTGAATGAAATAGCGAGACTTGAAGGTCTTATCCGGATGAGGACCAGGGGATGGGATGTTAAAGAAGGATCCCTTGAGGATTAACTTAGGATGACCTTGGTTCGAGGACTTAGGATTTGGGGGAAGCTTGCATAGTGTGGCAAGTGAGACGAATAAGGTGAAATCGTGGGCTCGAGGTCCAGATGACTTGGATTCGATTCTTGGTATTTGTCAATCCGAGGATGATGAATTGTGATCGATATAATAATAATCAAGTGATTAAATTTTGGGTGGCTCGGATTTATTAAAAGTTTAGATGTGAATCCTGAGTATTGAAATGGTGTTTGTGGTGGCCCAATGATTGAGAAGATAAGAGATATTGTAGAATATCTTCGTGCATGTTCTTTTATGGATAGGTATTCTTTCCAGCGAGTTTTGGGAGCATGTCTCTGATTGTAGTCAGTTTGATCACAGGATTGAGGATTGTCCTTATCCATGGGTCAGACAATAAAGTAGTCCAGTGCCTTGAATTGGGGTTCTGTGGTGATGACAGAAGGTGTAGAGTGTCATCTCCCGTGATGAAAGGTAAGATCCCTAGATTTAATATTGTAGCCCATGTTTCATTTTGGGATCCCAAATCTATATTTTTATTTGTGTTTCTAAGTTATGTATAATTTGAGGATCTAGGCTTTACATTTGTTGCATAGAGATCTACTATATTTTCTTGGGTCTATAGATATAATTGGTTGGGGTAATCTGATTTATTCTGTGGAGCCAATCTTGAGGTGACAATAAGGATGACTTGGTCAGTAAGTCACCGAGTTGATATGAATTGAGTTGGTAAGCACATTTTGTATAGCAATCAAATTGTGTAATTTTGACTATGAACCTAAGTTGGTCAAGATATCAAGAAATTATTATCATTTTACGTATAGGTCGTGTTATGGGGATCGGTGCTAATTTTATCTGATAATGAGACCACATTTGGAGGTCATATGTAGTCACTGAGGAGTTTGGCCATGAGAATATTTGAGGATGTTCTTGGAAGGAAGATTAGGTGATTGATCTTTTAGTCGGTAATTCAAGATTGGGTTGAGATTGACACTGATCTTTAAGGATTTCATACGGAATCAAGGAATCATCGGTTAGGTGCCGCTGTGGGATGCTCTAGAACCTTTGAGGCACGTAAGACAAACTGATGAGGTAATCAGTGGATTTTTAAAAATTAGAATGCCCAAGAGATTAATGATTTGTTAAGCGGGCACTGTGAGTGACTAAGTGAATTATTTGATCTATTGTAAGGGCTTTATGATTTTTAAGATCAATATGTGTCCATAGCGTTGTTGATTTAGATAATTGAGAGCATGCTTATGGCAGCAATTGAGATAAGATGTGACCGTTGCAAGTTCCGACATTGCCATTTGGGTCTGTAGGTTCATTGGCATTTTTGTGAAGTTATGGGTTGGATCTTTCGGTCATATTTGGGTCAATA
Organism: Nepenthes alata; assembly: GCA_028571085.2. Lineage (NCBI taxonomy): Eukaryota > Viridiplantae > Streptophyta > Magnoliopsida > Caryophyllales > Nepenthaceae > Nepenthes > Nepenthes alata. Next base: position 6,310 of record JAOVVI020015737.1, read on the forward strand.
TTGTGATGGTCGCATTGATGAATTTATAGAATTTGGGAGGTGTATGAACTCTGTTTGAGGATTGCGTCTTAGCTTATGAAGGACAATTAGCTGTGTACTTTTTTGGGGGACAATGTGAGTTTGATCAAAGGAAATGTTAGGTTGGGCATGTAGTTTCTTAAAGAGTATGAATGTGGTTCCGTATGACTATAAGCGGTGGCTCATTTAGGAAGGATTAATTGAGGTCGCAAAAACGCACGTTCCTCTTGGGTCTAGGTGAATTCGGGAAGATATCGTTAGGTGTCCCACGAGATTTTGCAATCTTCTCCGAGCCTGGATTTAGAAGCAATCGGCATCCTTCAGAAGTAAAGTATGTAAGACGGGCGTCCGTCTCAGTTAGGTTGATCCCTGATGGATCAGGGGAGTTGTAGCAAAATGTAGTACTTTTGAAGAAGGTTTTGGATTATGCTTTTCCTGCGTCGTGTATGGGTGGTTGCCCTCAAATTAAGTGGAGGAGAAGCCCATGATCAAAATTACTCTAACCATGGTTTGGAGTTAGCTGTTGGGGTTTTTGCTTCGAGGATTTATAGGTTTTGATCATGGATGTGGCTGTTGTCCAACTAATCCTAAAAGTCTAAATAGTCGTACCATACTGAGGATATGAACTTGCATTAGCGTAAATAGATAGCATGTTTAAGATATAAGAAGTCATTATAATTTTGCTTCGAGGTTATTGGAACGGTAAGGACTTTAGAAGTTGGAATAATTGTGAATTAGCTTTCGTGGACGTTTCCTTTATCTCAAAATTGGGTAATGCCAACGAGATAATAAGTTGTTGAGTACTTAAGTTTGAGGCTAAGATGGTGGTTTGAGACTATGTCAAATTTTTAGGTGATCGTCTCAATTGTATTTTCTAAATTAATTGTAATTTGAGGATTAAAGGCCTTGCCTTGGTTGTGTTGATATATTTGAAATTTTTTTGGTTCTATAACTGCTGTGTGGCCTTGGTTCCTAATATGAATCATTGGATAAGGATTGCAAATTGATTTTAGTGTACTGATCGATCAGTGTAGCACAGCGGTAGCGTATGATCCATGGCTTAGAGATTTTAGAATAAGATCGAAGATCTAGGTAAACAGTCATTTTTGAGGCTCAGGATGAACTGAAGTAGGAGTTCGTAAGTTGCTTGAGGTTTTGAATTATGTTTAGGAAATAGCTGGTAATTTTGGTTGTCTATAATTTTGGTAGCCTACTATGATGTCTCCCCTATATCTGGGGTTAAGGAAGTAAGCATATAGTCGAATTGAGCCTTTTTGAAAAATTAGGAGTTTGTCTCGTAATATGTTCCTACCTAGATCTAAATAGGAAGCATTAGGTGTTGGGGAGTAGGGTGATTCTTGGGGCAAAATTCTAGGAATGATATTTTCTTCAAGGATATGAAATAGGAATCTGAAAGGATTTTTTCCCATTTGTGAGTTTCAAGATTCGTTAAATTCTGAGAATGAAATTTTTATAAATGGGGGAGATTGTAAGGTACCAATTTTCCAGATATAGTGATTAGGTATAATTAAATTAAAATAAGTTAATCGAGGCTCTAGATCACGGAATAAATCGGATCGAGAAGTCCAAAGACTCAAATTTCAGAGAATCGGGAACAGGTGATATAAATTTCGAAATGTCAATTAGTATATAAGATTCGGGTTTTAATTTATGGTAATCACGATATATTAAATTAAGATAACCAAAAATTAGGCTTAAGATGTGCAAGAATCTAAAAGCCAGAGGCGGGACCGGGCTGCCGCCTACTGGACGTTGCATCCAGCAATACAAAATATTTATTGATACTTGAAAATATTTAAAAATAAATATTCTACCTAATTATAAAATATATCAATATAAAATATTCTTAACAATATACATTAAGGAGGAGTGTCAGTTGGTGATGGTCTAAGAACTCTTGAATTATTAAAGAAAAAAACCTAACAAGTTCTAAAATTTTTTAAAATGTGATATTTAATGGCTAATTATATATATTCACTATAGCTTTAAAAATTTTATTAAGAACCTAATATTTGAAGGAGAAATCTAGAATAATCTATAAAACTAAATTTATCCATAATATTTTAGAATATTCTCACTTTTTAATTACATCAATTTAACCATCTATAAATAGATAAAAGATACACTTGTTAGTGTGTGAAAAATTAAATCTAAAATTTATAAGAGTAAAACCCAATCCTCTACTTTCTTATCTTATACAATTTCTCTACTTGTTTTTTTTATACTCTAATAGAAATAACGTTTTCATGTTCATTGTTTTTATATTTACTACCCTCATCTCTATTAAATTATAACACAAATCCATGCTGATGCATGCTTAAATTTTTATAATATATAATAATTTCATACATTTGCAATTTGGCCAAGCCAATAAAATAGATGGGTGAATTCTTCATTGCCATGAAACAAAATATAGTGAAACAATTATAGATATAATTAATAATTAAAATATTGTCAGATATAATTAATAACTAAATACACACTATATATAAATATATATATTTCATAATTTATTAATAGATTTTATATATTTGTAACATACTATGCCATTGGTTTCATTTTGGGAGAAGCGGGGGGGCAGAAATCATCAGAGTCAGCATGATAACACGTGCCACTGACTAAAGTACACTCCACTGAAGCAGAGGCAGAAAAGTTGCGGTTGTTGGAGCAGCGATAAGCATTAACTAATGCCGACTGTGAAAACGACTGCGCCTCAAAACGGCGTCGCACGCTTTGCTGGACCCACACTATTTATGTATGCCGTATTGGGTTGACTCCATCTTACACACTACCGCAGTAGCACACAGCCCCCACCCCACCCCAGCCTAAATACATACGTATATATTTTGTGACTGTGCCAAGGTGCGTAAATAAATATATATCTAATTGATAAATTTAAACTCGTATTATAAAATGTCAAACCAAAATAATAATAATAATTTAATCTAAATTTATACAAACTTAAAAACTTTATAAAATTGGTCTAACCCAACGTAAAGAATTGCATGAGGCCCAACATTATAGATGCATTTTTTGTGACTTTGTCATAACTTTAGACCAGCCAAATAAAATTAGACGTCTCAAAAATTTTGACCTGCATCCTCTTTAATTTGACTTTTGAAATAATTGTTTTTAAGAAATAAAAATGCTTAAACTTTTATGGGTTCTTTTTTAAAATTTAGTTCAGCTTATTCTTTTTAATTTATAATAAATTTAACTAATAAGTATTTTAGGCTCCATTTTCTGGGACAAAGTACGTATCGTTTGTCAAAATATTTTCTTAATTTTCAGTTATTTGGTAAAATGGAGAGAATGTCGAATAAATTATTTCATATGAAGGAGAGTGTTTTATTTTTCATTTAAAAGAAAATGAATTCCCGCCAGCAAAACCTCAAGAAAATATTTACTTCTTTGGTAAATATATTTTGTCAACTAAAAGACCCCAAGAGATATTTCTTTTATGAAAAACAAAAACAGTAATAAATTGATTTTTTCTACAATCTGGTTAAGCTTTTATGTTGGCCTGCCACTTTTGCATAGAGAATAAATATATAGTCAGGGACATGAATATAATTAAACCCGATGTCTATGCTGATCATATCAAACAAGATGATGACATTGAGCCACGGCTTGAGCCCACATCTCCCACAACGCGGGGTGTTACGATGTGTACGGACGTTGCAGCGCTTCCGTCGCCAACAATGCCGTTGGATTTCGGCTTGAAATTCAATATCCCATATTTTTGTATAAATATAAATAAATATATGTATTTTTTTTATTTTTGTTATTTTTATAACTTGAGAGCATCGCAGCTTTGATTTTCTCCACATCTCCCACCACTTTAAAGCAAGCATAGCATTTACTAGCCTCATCTTCCTAAATAATTAAGTTATTCTTAAAAGAATCATTAATGTTTAGTTATCCATAATATTTTGATAACCCTTACTCCCAATGTGCTGAATGACCATGATAAGGTGTTGAATATCCATAAATTAAGGACTTCTTTCTGTATAATCGACTATTATAAGTCAACATTTATTTCATATGATTTGACATTAGTATGTCTCAAAATTTTGATTTGTCGTATGAATTAGGGAGTCGACTGTTTTGCTTAAATATCCAAATGTAAACAAATTTGATCTTCGTAATTATGAATCAAGATCCTACATATCATAATAAAATAAATTGGAGGTAAAAAGTATACAGGTTTTGTTCGTCGATATATTCTCGACGTTCAAATCAGTGATATTTTTAATAGATTTGAAAAGATATTAAGAAAGAAAATGCAATGAATGAAATAAAATAGCAATGAATGTACATTTGGAAGGCTATACTTTTTTTATATTCTTAGCTGACTGAGTAGCTTTTTTCCCCCTCTCTAGGGAGAGACTTTATTTATAACCAGAGGCACCGTTTGATTAATCAATACTTGAGATCGATGCGTGTATATGACGTATTTCGAATTAGTGGTGAGAAGTGTTGCTAGCAGTGTGTAATGGTTATCTCTATTTATTGATTGGACCATCTAATTGTCAAGTACACTATCACTTCGAACACTCATTATGACCCTTTAATGTCTAGCTATTTTAACTTTGTCCTTTAGTTTAGCCATGAGCACTATTACCTGATGGCTCTGTGGTAGGTTCTGTTAGGTCGTTGATATTTGGGCCTCTTATCTATTCGAGTATTGGTCGGTCTGTTTTTTGCTGTACTCATTATTAACGTCCCATGTTGGGAGATTTG
>JAOVVI020015738.1:0-11091 GCA_028571085.2 Nepenthes alata
ATATATATATATATATATTATAAGTTGGTTGAGAATGAATTTAAGGGTACATTATTATTTTGATTAGACACTGTGATTAGTCGTGATAACTGAATGAAGTAGTCAATCGTGGGTTTTGTTTGGAGTGACAAAATAGAAGATATTTTATTGTCTTAGAAGTAAGATTGATACACCAGAAGGGTCGGTGAGGATTGAATAAAATGTTTAATGAGGGTCAGTCGAATATTCATAACTTTCCTTGGATTTTCTCTCCTTCCTGTAATAAATGATTCTTTGTATTGGTTTATATCGTGTATATATATTTTATTGGTATTTTATGGATAAATAAAGATAAGTGTACGAAAACTTTATGGTATCTGAATGAATGAGAGTTTGTGAGATTTTAGAATTGTCTATACTTTTTCAATATCTATCCATTTCAGAGATTGAGGTCGTTGATATTGAGGAGGGATACTTATAACCTGATAACTATCGTAGAGAATGATATTAGAGATATCATTAGCGAGAGGTATTGAAGATGGTATGAACATGTTACGAGTATAGCCTCTAGAAGGATTGTAAGGGTAGTGGGGACACTAAGAATACTAATAACCTCATGTACTTACCGAACCGTTAGGGGCGTAAATATGCGACCTTTGGTTTACTATGACAGAATAAGGTCCATGGAGATTATTGTTATCTTGCACAGTGAAGATTATTATTATATCGTATAGTTATGACCTCATATCAAGTTGAAGATTAGATTCAGTGAAATTCATGTTGTATTTTGATATTCAGTTATTTACATGGCCTTTTGGATCATAGACACGACACGTTATTGAATCTTGGATAGAAAATTGTATATCGGATGTTATTATTAATTATATATATATGATATTATAATCTGAGATATTTATTTCTATTCCTGTCTTGTTGCATATCTCTACTTGTTGGGTATTGGACTCACTTTTATATTTTCTTTTGCTCCAAAGTAGACAAGTGGATATCAGATTAGTGAAGATCGTATATCGTTGTGGTGATTTTAGGTAGAGACAAACCTCAATGCTTGATGCTGTCATTACGAGAGATTTAGATTATTTATTAGCTTATTAGCATTTGGACATTTATTAGGATTGTGTTTCCAAAAATTTAATATTATGAATATATATGCTTCCTCTTTATTTTGAGAAACATTTTATTAGGGACATTATATTTCTTGATACATTTATGAGGATTGTTAATGATCATTGATTTTTGATGATTAATAATTTTGACATCATTTATATTGATGGATGTTGAAATCTCATAATGGATAATTGATGATTTTGATGAGTCAGAGGTTATTCTGTAGAATCAGTCCGGGTCGAGTCCAGGGGCTCGGGTTTGGGTCATTACAACATAAATTAACTTAAAATAGACTAATTTTGTTATGGGAGCAAGAGGGGGACACCATACTTGTGGTAGACTTACCATTGGTGTATAACACTATCTTAGGCCAGTCTTGCTTAGTGGCTTTTGGAGCAATAACATTCATACCTCACCTGAAAATAAAGTTTATGATCCCATACGTGGTAAGAGAAGCACAAGGTAATCAAGTCATTAGAAGAACCTGCTACCTAGCCCAGATAAGTTAATCAATATCGACCCAACCGGTCAAAGAATTTGATCTCTTAGATAAAGCAACACTACAATAGGGCCAATGCAATGAATATACCCTACAAATCCCTCTAGATTTGAATGTGCTAGAATAATATGTTCAGATTGCGAATTCTCTTCTCAATTTTTTACAAGAACAACTAATAGAGTTCCTTTGTCAAAACTTGGATGTGTTTGTATAGACATAAACAGACATATTGATGATACCTACGGATGTAATGGTTTACAAGCTGAAACTGATTTCAAGGTATAAGTTAGCCCAATAAAAGTGGAGAAACTACTCTATAAAAAAATCTTATCACCATGAAGAAAGATGTTAAGAAGCTGCTAGATGTAGGATTCATCATAGAGATTCAATATCTAGATTAGCTATCAAACATCATCCTTATCAAGAAGAGCAATGGAAAATGCAGGATCGACTTTACAGATATGAACAAAGATATCCAAAGGACAACTTTCTACAACCAGAGATCGACCTCTTGGTGGACTCGACTTCTAGTCACCAATTGTTCAGCTTTATGGATACTTATTTAGGATACAACCAAATCTAGATTAGTCCAGAGAATGAAGAAATGAACTCATTTATGACTAACCAAATGGCCTACTACTATAAGGTCATGTCATTCAGTCTAAAAAATGTCGAAGCAACGTATCGAAGGTTAGTCAATAAGATATTTGAAACCCAAATAGGGAATAATGTGGAGGTATACATAGAAAATATACTCATCAAAAGCATATTAGTTGATGATCATATTCGAGATCTAACCGAAGCCTTTGAGGTGCTCCAAAGACATCATATGAAACTGAATCTAACGAAATGTGTGTTCGGGGTGGCATCTAAAAAATTCCTTGGCTTCATTGTATCATATCGAGGAATCAAGGTGAACTTGGACAAAACTAAAGAAATCATTGATATCGAGCCATATCGATCCTTAAAGAAATCCTGAGATTAATCAGGAGGCTCGTCACCCTCTCCAAATTCTTAGCAAAATCTATTAAGAAGTACCTTCTCTTCTTCAAAGCTTTGAGAGGAGCCAAAAGTAATTGATTCTGGTGGACTAAACAATGTCAGCTGGCATTCCTTGAGTTGATGAAATACCTAGCGAACCCACATCTCTTAACTTGTCCTAAAGAGGACGAAGAGTTATATCTCTATTTGGCTGTCTCAAATACTACATTGAGTTTAGTTTTGGTCAGGAAAGAAACTAACATATAGCAACCAATTTATTATATCATCAAAATTCTAATAGATAAAAAGACTCGATATTCTCAAGCCAAGAGAATTGCATTGGCTCTAATCCACACAGTAAGGAATCTCTGGCCAAACTTCTAAGCCCACATAGTCGTTTCAACCAACCAACCATTGTAATGGATCTTACAAATGCCAGAAGTATCCAAACGTTTGATAAAGTGGACGTAAAATTGGGAAAAGTTTACATAAAAGTTTGAGCATGACCATCTATAAAGAGTCAAGCTCTTACAAATTTTATAGTCAAAATGAAGACCCCAAATTCTCTGAATCTAGAAGAATGTGAATGCAGGCCTTCCAATAAGGAAACCCCAACATGGACTCTATATGTCAATGGGTCATCCTATCGAGTGTGAAGTAGGGCCAGTATAGTCATGGTAACACTAGACAAATTTGAAATAAAATACTCAATGACATTTAGATTTCAGGCAACTAACAATGTGACTGAGTATGAAACCCTATTAGTCGAGCTCAGACTGGCAAAGGAGTGTTCAATTAATAACCTGATCATTCACAGTGACTCCAAGTTAGTAGTTAACTGGAAGACAACTTGAAGGCCAACCAATTGGGTAAAACAATTGCATTCAGGAACTTCGAGCAATATGATGGGAAGATGAGAGAAATATTCATGAACCTAAACGTAGACGAATCAGACAAGATACTCCCAATCTTAGACGAATAAATTTAGATGACACCATATCAAAAGTACCATGAAGATGGTTCATTACTGAAGGATCCAATCAAAAGTAATTTAAAGTCATGCGATGAAGTTATTTTTTCGCCCACCCATGAAAAAGGACGCTATAGAGCTCGTTAAGATGTGTGAAAATAGTCAAATTCACGATAATATCTCTCATAAACCTCACACTGAACTTTAAACCCTACATTCGCCTTAGTTCTTCGTACAATAGGAACTTGACATATTACATTTTTTCTCTCAATTACTATCAGACAAAGAAAGTTTGTCATAGTCGAGGTTGATTACTTTATGAAATGGGTAGAGTCTTCTCCACTGGGTAAAATAACTAATAAAATGCAATCGAGTTTGTACGTTAGAATGTCGTCTGCAAGTTTGTAATACCTAAAATTATGGTAACCAGCAATGGTATCCAGTTCACAGGAAAGACATTCACCAAATATTGCATAAGTCACGGAATTAGACTGATTCATACAATAGTTGCTTATCTTGAAACAAATAGACAAATGGAGGTGACCAATTGAACCCTATTGCATGGGTTGAAGACGAAACTAGAAAACACCAATGGTTCTTGGGTAGACGAGCTCCCATTTGTACGATGGTCGTATTGGAAAACCCCAAAGGAACCTACCCGCAAAACACCCTTCAGCTTGTGCTATGGGACCGAGAATGACATCCCAATGGAGATCAAAAGGCCTAAGTTCCAAGTTGAAAGCTTCGACCTCTATTGCAACTCTCAACTCTTGAGAGTGAATTTAGACTTACTTGAAGAAGCCAGGGACATGGCTCGACTATGGACAGCCATGTACCAATAGTGAATAGTGCAACACAATAATAAAAGGGTGAAGGTGCGAACCAGGGAGTTTAGTTTTGAGGAATATTGAGGCCATAGATAAAATTACCAACAGGAATAAGCAATCTTCCAATTAGAACAGATTGTTCCTAGTGTCGACCATCCTTCAAAGTAGTACGTATAAGTTACGTACCAAAAATGAAAATCTAGTGCCTGGCCACAACAGTAGGATCACCTAGCTAACAAATGAAGATTTCATCGAACAAAAATGTAACATAATAGAAGCAACATCAGCAACAATAATCGAACAGATTAAGCTAATCAATCAAGTATTTGAATACATACACATGTAGTTAATATATACAATATGGAAACCCCAACTCGATACAAAAAGGTCCCACCAAGCCAATACCTACTGCGGCACAAACAGTTAAACTATCTTAAGGCTGAGGACCAAGGGTCTTGTAAGATAGTTCCTCACTTGGTCCCAAAAATCCTTGACATTGAAATCTTGGAAAGCTCTAAAATTCCTCAAATCAAGGCAAACCAAAAGAAAATCGGGAGCAATTAAGGAGATAATCCGCCTATAGAGGGCAATTCCATCTTGGAACTTGATGTCCGAGATGGGACCAACCTCCTCAAGATGAAAAATTCCTTAATATCCCCTCGAGCTAGGCACACTCATTCTAAAGGTTGTCTGTCAGACTTGCGTCAGAGGTAGATTGATGTTCAACTTCCTGAAACTTATCTTGGAGAAAAGCAATCTGATCCCTAGCGATGGTACTCTAATATGATAGTTCATGAGATCTCACCATCCACTCGGACAACTTCTCCAGAAGAGAAATCCGGTTATGCAACTGCTCAACCTCAACCTTGGCATCTTTTGCTCAAATCACCAAGCCCCTGTGATCAGGAGAGGCGAGCAATCTTGGCATATGGCTTGTGCATCCCATTCTTAACCAAACGTACTAAGTCTTGAGACTACCAGATAAACAAAATATCTAATTGGACGCAACAATATCAGGAAAAGAAGTAACCCTAGAGAATCAAACATGCAGTACCTCCTAAATAAGAAATTTCTCATTAAAAGTGAGATTTGGTGATGATCTAGGGCCAAACACTTATGAGGCCCTCTAACACGAGGGGCAGAGAGCGACCATATAGAGGAGCAATGAATATGGAGGCGATTGGAAAAGGCCCCAGGTCTTCAAAACCCTTTGGGGGGCAGAAGGCCCATCTCGAGGTGTCTCCTCTACTTTTGGAACCTTCGATGGAAAAGAGCAAGGCCCAAGTGTCTCCTCTACTGCTCCACCATTATTAGTAGGGTCCACCATCGGAGTTGATGGGTTCGGTAAAATTTGGGACAGCCCAACTCAAGACCCATGAAAAAACCACTCAACCCAAATGAGTCCCCATGCAGCTTGTGGTCCAATCGATACCGGCCCAACAAACACAGTTCAGGATGAAGTGCAGCGCAGCCAAATATAGAGGCCCACACCGAAAGTCCCACATCGCCTAAACAAGAGGAGCCCTTCCGTGATCCACACAATAAAGTCAGTTGCTGTAGCAGGCTCCCTTAGGCCCCGGACGGCTTAGCAAATTTACAACCGTCATAGAGGCTCCATCTCAGGGATCTGGGTCTCCATCCCAGGAGCGCCATCCTCCTCCCTCCTAGGGAAGAAACTTATCTGCTTCTCCCTCCCAAAGAGGAGGCACCTCCCTGGGAGGGGCCACGACCATCCTTCGATCAAGGAGGGGCCCTCCTTGTTTCTAGGTAGCTCTCCATCCAGGGAGCCCCCCATCTAGGAGTTGCCATTCTTCTAGGAGGCCTTCCCTCCTTCCATTAACCATGTCATCTATCCAGGAAGCCTGTCATCTAGATGCCATGCAATTCATCCAGGTGCCTTCTATCCAGAAGCCACCCTCCTTCCAAGAAGTCTTCCCTCCTTTTTGGGGCCATGTAATCCATCCAGATGGCCTACTATTCAGATGTCATACCGTCCATCTAGACGCTCTGCATGTAGGAGCAGCCTTCTTTCTAGGAGGCCTTCCCTTTATCCAAGGGCCCTCCATCCAGGGAGCCTTCCTTCCAGGCGTCCTCCATCCAGGGGGCCTTCCATCCAGGAAGCCCCCTTTGGGAGTTTTCCTTCCAGGATCTTTCCATCCAATAGGCCTCATTCTATGGAGCCCTACATTCAGGAGCTGCCTTCCTTCCATGAGCCCTTCTCTCCTTTTAGTAACCATGTCGTTTATCCAGGAGGCCTGCCATCTAGACACCATGCCGTCCATTCGGGCGCCATCCATCGAAAAGCCGCCCCCTTCTAGGGGCTATGTTGTACATCCGGGAGGCCTGCCATCTAGCGCCTTCCATCCAGGAGGACTTCCCTCCTTCCATGGACCATGTCGTCCATCCAAGGGACCTATCATCTAGACGCCACGCTGTCCATCTAGGTGCCCTCCATCCAGGAGCCGCCCTTCTTCCATGAGGCATTCTCTCCTTTCAGGAACCATGCCGTAAATCCAAGAGGCCCGCCATCCAGACGTCATGCCGTCCATTCAGGTGCCCTCCATCCAAGAGCCGCCCTCCTTCCAGTTGACCTTCCCTCCTTCCATGGACCATGTCGTTTATCCAGGAGACCCGCCATCTAGACACCATGTTGTCCATCTAAGAGGTCTCATTCATAGAGTCCTGCATTGAAGAGCTGCCATCCTTCCATGAGGCTTCTCTCCTTCCAAGAACCATATTGTTTATCTAAGAAGCCCACCATCAAGACGCCATGCCCTTCGTCCAAATGCCCTCCATTCAGAAGCTGCCATTATTCTAAGAGGCATTCCTTCCTTGTAGGGGCCATTCCATACATCCAGGACGCTTGTCATCCAAGCATTATGCCGTCCATTCAGGTGACCTCCATCTAGGAGCTACCCTCCTTCTAGGAGGCCTTCCCTCCTTTTATGGATCATGCCGTCCGTTCAAATGACCCACCATCTAGATGACATGTTGTCCATATAGGTGCCCTCCATCCATAAGCTACCATCCTTCTAGGAAGCCTTCCCTCCTTCATAGGACCATGCCGTCCATCCAGGTGGCCCGCCATCCAGATGTCGTACCGTTCATCCAGGCACCCTCCATCTAGGAGCCGCCATCCTTCCACGCCGCCTTCCCTCCTTCTAGAGGTCATACCATCCATCCAGGAGGCCCACCATACAAACATCATACCGTTCATCTAGGCGCCCTCTATCTAAGAGTCTCCCTCCTTCCAGGGGCCATATCGTCCATTGAGGAGGCAGCCCTCCATCTAGGAGCTACGCCCTCCTCTTAGGAGGCCTACCCTCCTTCCAAGGCACGCCATCTAGACGTCATGACATCCATCCCGAAGTCACCCTCCTTCCCGGATACCTTCCCTCCTTCCATAGACCATGCTGTCTATCCAGCAGGCCCGCTATCTAGACGTCATGTCATCCATCCAGGCGTCCTCCATCTAAGAGTCGCTCACCTTCTAGGAGGCCGTCCCTCCTTCCATAGACCATGCTGTCCATTTAGGAGGCTCACCATCCAAATGCCATGCTGTTCATCCAGGCGCTCTCCATCCATCAGCCGCCCTCCTTTTAAGAGGTCTTCCCTCCTTCCAGGAGCCATGCCATCCATCCAAAAAGTCCACCATCCATATGTCATGCCGCCCATCCAGGCACCCTCCATCCAGGAGGCCTTCCTTCTTTCTAAGGGCCATTCCATTCATCTAGGAGGCCCGCCATCTAGACGTTATGCCGTCCATCTAAACGCCCTCCATCTAAGAGTAGCCCTCCTTCCAGGAGGCCTTCACTCCTTCCAGGGGCCATGTCGTCCACCAAGAAGTCCACCATCTAAACGTCACGTCATCCATCCAATCACCCTCCATCCAGGAGCCGACCTCCTTCCAGGAGTCCTTTCTTCTTTCTAGGGGCCATGTCGTCCATCTAAGAGGCCCACCATATAGACATTATGTCATCCATCCAAGAGGCCCTCCATCGAGACGTTATACCAACCATCTAAGCGCCCTCTATTTAGAAGTTGTCCTCTTTCTAGGAGGCCTTTCCTCTTTCCAAGGATCGTGCCGTCCATCCAAGAGGCTCACCATATAGATGTTATGCCATCCATCCAAGCAATCTCCATCCAGGAGGCCTTCCCTCCTTCCATAAACCATATCATTCATCCAGGAGGCCCGTCATCCAAATGTCATGTCGTCTATCCAGACACCCTCCATTCAAGAGCCGCCCTCCTTTCAGGAGCCATACCGTCCATCAAAGAGGTTCGTCATCCAGACGTCATACTGTCCATCTTGGCACCCTCCATCCAAGAGTCACTTTCCTTCCATGAGGCATTCCCCCCTTCCAAGGACTATGTTGTCCGTCCATAAGGCCTGCCATCCAAATATCATGCCAACCATCCAGGCGCCCTCCATCCAGAAGCAACCCTCCTTCCAAGGTGTCTTCCCTCCTTCCAGGGGCCATACCATCCATTGAGGAGGGCAGCCCTCCATCTAGGAGCCACACCCTCCTTTTAGGAGGCCTGCCCTCCTTCAAGAGCTTCTCCTCAGTCAGACACACCTTGAAACTGCCGCTCAGTCGAGCACACATCTAAGTCATACCCTAGCCGGGCGCATCTCTAAGTCATCCCTCAATCGGATGTATTCACACTCAATCACCCATTATATGCATTCGCGCATCCTCTTAAATTCTCCTTACATCTTTCTATTTTTTTAAAAAGATTTCTAATTTGAATATTAGAAGTTAAATTGAAGAATGAGTTCCATCAATTCTCTGACCACTTATTTATAATTGTTGGTGTGCAAGTCTTAAATTAACAGAGATGGAGACCAGACTCGCTCCTACTCGATTCGCAATGGAAGATCGAATGGTTCCCTAATCCATACCTTAACCTGAATATAGGGAGACATGAAGAGCAATAGTAGGAGCAGAAGCTGAATTATTTGGTAAAGAACTAACTAAAATATGAACCCCATACTTAGTGATGAACAAGGTGGCAATTGGCTATTCAATGTTCACAACTTGAGGCCCGAGATCACTTATTTTCATAGGAATCATCGGGGGTGCTCTTTCCTTGGGAATATATGCCAATGCCTCTTCAAAAACCAATCAACTTGGTAAGGAGGGAATCGGATCCAAGGAATGCATCAAGACCCAAAAAGAAATAAAATAGAATTCTCTTCGAATCCATATAATCCATTAAATTAAAGAATTATTATTATATTTGACTGAAAATTTTAATTGAGACATCATTTTCTAAATCTGTTTATTAGCAAAGAATCGAGAATAGCTAGTGATGAGTCCAGTAACCATTGGCTAATGGGCCAGACCTCACAGCAAGCCCACAATCTAATATAATTCTTTCAAAGTAAAAGTCCCACATTACTTTTGAAGGAATAGTGCATCTGTAAATCACACTATAAAAATAAACACCCTCAAGTATTGAAAGACAAGTTGGAGAAGCTCGAAATAACTCATAAGGCACCATATGGCTCGAAGAAGGGTATAACCGTTATTAGCTGATCTCCAATGAGAGAAAACTGACGGCCAGGAGACCCTTGACTCTCCTCTCATCTAGGAGGCCCTTCGGCTCTCCGCCCGTTTGAGGCCCCTTGGCCACCTCTAGTTTTTGAGACTTTTAGTCCTCCTCTCGTTTAGAGACTATCGGCGCGTCGCCGCTAGGAGACCCTCAACCATCCTCTCGTTTAGAGACATCAGCCCTCCCCCAGCTAGGAGGCCTTCGGCCCTCCGCCAGTCTCGGAGGCCCTCAGCCCTCCGCCCGTCAGGAGGCCGTCCGCCCTCGTCCCGCCAGGAGGCGTCCGCCCTCCTCTCGCCAGGAAGTTGTCCACCCTCCGTCAGTCCTGGAGGCCGCTAGCCTTCTGCGAGCTAGGAGGCCTTCAGCCCTCCGCTCGTCCAGAGGCCCCCAGCCTTCCGCCTGCCAAGAGGCCCTCCGCTCGTCCGGAGATCGTCAGCCCTCCTCCCGCAAGGAGGCCGTCAGCCCTCCGCTAGTCCCAGAGGCCGCTATCCCTCTGCGAGTTAGGAGGCCTTTAGCCCTCCGCCCGCTAGGAGGCCGTCAGCCCTCCATTACCAGGAGGCTCACAACCCTTCTCCCGTCCGGAGGCCCTCAGCCCTCTGCCGCCGGGGGGCTCTCAATCCTCCCACATGTCCAGAGGCCTTCAACCATCCGTCTTGGAGCCACGATCTCTCCATCCCGGAGTCAGGAACTCGCTGTCCAAGAGTCAACTATTCGCTCAGGTTCTAGGTTATCAGCGACGGAGACTAGACCCGATTCAAATCGACCCGCAACGGAAGATTGGAAGGCTCCCTAATCCGTACAACAACCGAAAATTCGGAACACAACAGCTAGCATAAAAAAAAAGTTTATTTATTATTAAAAATTAGCAAATAATTAGTGTAGGTCAGACAAGTAATGTGCCACCAGTGGCCACTATTGCAGTGTCCACCATGCAACATAAACTAATATTTTCTTATGTAAAAAATATATATTATTTTCATGTAACTTAGACACATAATATTTATTATAATTTTGTTGGTATCTTATTAGTCATTAATTTCTTTCGTATAATATGATTTTATTTTTGTTTCTTTGTTCATCGACATGTCATCACCGAAGTCTTTAAAAGGAGAAGCCTATTTCCTCCCTGATCATTTCTGTAGTTTATTACCCAGTAA
>JAOVVI020015739.1:0-11090 GCA_028571085.2 Nepenthes alata
TGGGAGACTAGATTCTCATTGTTTTTTTATTTTTTTCATTAAAGAGACCATCAGGGATGACCAAAAGCAAGAAATAATAAAGAAGTTTTGCACAAGGATGTCCAAGCTCAAAAGATTTTGCTAGGGAAGCTCAGTTGATTTCCCGCACAGCCTTTGCTTGTTTTCCCTCAGAACAGCAGAAAAATCAAATATTGAGTGGCACTTGAGATATAGATATTGATCCTTTTTGAACTCTGCTTAGCACTTTGTATGATATTGTGGACAATTATTCCATGAATTGATGCCTTATGGGTCAAGCATACTGGTGATTCTCGGTTTCTTCCTTAGTCAAATTAGCCTAACCATGAACTCGGGTTTTTTAAACCAGCGCAGCTGGCATCCAGTTTCTTATCCCACTGCTTAGATGAATGGCAAAAGGAAATAGCCAAATAGATAAATGGAACATAATTTGCAAAAACTGAGCTGGAAGGGCACAGTTGAGATGACAACCTAATAGAAGCCTTCGACAAAGTCATTTGAAAAAAGAGAAAATTGTTGTAGTTAAAATGGTAGACATGAAACCTCAGTACAGGTTCATAAAGAGCCAGAAGAAAACACGTCTACAACAGGATTTTTCTCTAATGTTAATATAATTACAGAGAAAAATTAAAGATTAATTCCTCCTTGTGATTAAACTACTTATAATCAGAGAATAATGGAGGAAAAAAACACCTCAGTGATGATGTCCTGCTGTCTAATAAATATGAGATACAAAATCACCAGTAATCTCTGCAAGAACAAGAGCCATTAGCAAAATGGTGAAACCTATTGATATCCCTTACAAAAATCTCTCTGACAAAAATCTCTGAAGCAAACTTCATAACTGTGTGACAATCTCCACAAGTCCTCAGATTCTTTTTAATCCTAATGGGTGCCCCAGTTGGAAGGGCCAGTAGCCCAAACGCAAGGGCCAGTTTCTCACTGTGATACCATAAGCTCTGTTCCTTGTTTACTTCCACATCATTTATTGCATATTGGGTTTCAGCTACATAGCCTTTTTTCTTCGCCAACTCCCTCAAATTTCTTAAAATCTCATAGATTTCATCCGTCCTAGAGTGCGACTTATCATTCACTGCAAACACAAAGGTGACATCCTTAATGTCAATCCAGCTACACCCAGGCTCCTTTCTTATCCCGTTTACTCCCATCAATCTCCTTATCCCATCTGCCTCCTTCAAATTTCCGCTACGTGCATACATGTTAGCAAGGATCACATAGTTTCCTGGGTTACTAGGTTCAATCTCAAGAAGCCTTTCGGCCACCTTCCTTCCCATCTTGAGATTCCCATGATTCCTGCAAGCTCCGAGTAGGGCTCCCCAGACAGAAGGGTCAGGTTTCATGGGCATCAATTCTATGAACCTTTCAGCTTCTTCCAGTCGACCAGAACGGCCAAGCAGGTCAACCATGCAAGCATAGTGTTCAGGACCAGGGTCAATATTGTGCACTGTGGCCATGGAATTGTAGTAAGCAAATCCTTCCCTTACCTGCCCAGTATGCCCACAAGCCGAAAGAACACAGACAAATGTTATATAATCAGGACTTATTCCCTCTTGCAGCATAGACTCAAAATATTCAATCACTTTGTCTGCGCAGCCATGCTGCTGGAAGGCTGCGATGATGGCTGTCCAGCACACTACATTCCGGCCATCAATATTTTCAAACACCCTGAGAGCATCAGTCAAACTTCCACATTTGGCATACATTGTTATCAATGCACTAGCTACACAGGTGCTTGTCACAAATCCAGTTTTTATGACCTCATTATGGATCAAAGCCCCCTGATTTAATGCAGCAAGATAAGATGAGGCATGAAGGACAGTGGAGAATGACACTTCATCAGGTGAAATCCCTTCATTCCTTATGGCCATGAAACATTTGCAAGCTTCTTCAAAGTTCTCATTCTGGACATAACTCATGATCATCACGTTCCATGTGACCACATCTCTAACTCTGCTAGCCCTAAACAACTTATCTACACCCTGAAATGATCCAAACTTACAGTACATGTCCATAAGGGAATTCTTGACATATGCTAAAGTAGTCAGGCCATGTTTAACAACAACACCATGAACTTGCTTCCCAATCTCCAAGCCCCCGACCATGTTGGCACAAGCACTCAACACGCTCGAGTAAGTCACCTCATCGGGACTCACTGACGGTTCTTTAAGAACCTCTTTTAAATTCAAAACTGCCCGATCAAACAATCTGTTCTCTAAAAGACCCACTATCAAAGAATTCCAAGAAACAAGGTTTCTCTCGGGCATTTCGTCGAACACCCCCTCTGCAGATACCATATCAAAGCACTTGGCATACATTACGACCAATGCACTTCCTACAAAAACATCACTATCAAACCCCTGCTTATTTACCAAACTATGGATTTGTTTTCCGTGAAAAGGGTTCACAGTATTAGCACAAGCGGGTAAAACAGCAGAGAAAGTGAACTGATTCGGGTAAATGCCAGTGGACCTCATGTGGTTAAACAATGACAAGGCCTTAATGGGCATGTGATGATGAGAGAACTGGGTGATAAGGGAAGTCCAGGTAACAATGGTTTTAAGATCATCGTGAGTCTTAGAGAACAAGAGAACGCTTTTGGCAATATGCCCACACTTTGCATACAAAGTGAGGAGGTTAGAGAAGAGGAACGGAAAGGTTGTATAGCTGTTGATAACGATTTGAGTGTGGATTTGGGTGGCATGTCTAATGCTTTGGGTTTGGGTGGCTGTGTTGAGGAGATTGTTCAGATGGGTGGGAGTCGGTCGCGATGGAATTTGATGGTAAGATTTTAGTCCCAAGCTTTGCAGGATTGGCTCAGACAGAGAGCTCAGACGAAATTTACGTGGACGACGAGTGTGCGTCCAACGGAAAGGTAATTTCATCGGCTTTCATTGAGTTAACATACGATCATCTAGCTAATTCTTCAATAAAGATAAGTTACGCTGAACTTCTGCACCAAATTAAATTTCTGAACTTCTTCGTACCACAGTTTATCAACGTGTTATGGGTCGGTCTGATTTTTCCGAAATTCCGAATTGATCGACATTGTGGCCAACTTTAGAGCGCATTGTTGTGCCAATTTCAAAAGGATAATTAACTATTAAAGATGATGAAACTCTCTCGCAAAGTCATGAATTATGAAAGAAATTTCTTTCTTGTGACAATTAGTCTCTCTTATCATTTGCATATATGTTGGGAGTAGTAGCATTTTTAGTAATAACCTTTTTAAGTTTTATATAATTCGGTCTAATTTCACTTTATTATTTAATTATGTATTTTTTATCTATTTAAATTATTTTTAAAAACAATATTTTAATCAAATGACTATAAAAAAAATAAAATAAGAAATTACTTATTCAAGGCATAATCTCTCTTCATCAATTCTCTAAACATGATTTTTGATATATTAAATTTTTTAAGATTTCTTTCTTCTTCTTTTTTTTTTTAAATTCCCTCATATTTTAAAACTTCTATAGGTTAGTTTTACAATATTTGCATATGCCCATTTACTCAATAATTTAGACAAAAAGAAATCACAGAAAACTTTACAAAAAAAATTTTAAACACATTTCAGATAATACTTATTTTTAAATTTTTATTAAATCAAATCAATGTATTAATGTACATATCTCAAATAGTAGAAATAAGAACATCATCCAAATAATAATAATAATAATAAATTTTTATCCATTTATTTTTTTTCTACAACCAACTTTTCATATATAGGTTGAATAGCCTTACAGAAATAAGGAAAAAAAATTAAAAAAAAAATCAGCATCCCTATCTAAACGTGAAAAGTTATTTGTAATGAATTTCAAATGGTTGGGGTAAGTCTAGGGAAAAGGAGGGGTCGCTACCTGCTTCTCACACATGGGCCATTGGCCCAAATTTAATTTTTTTTAAAAAATTAAAAATATTTTGAATTATTTAGTAAAATTAAATAATGACAATTGAATTGTAATACGTGCTCCATGGCAGAATCGTGATGACGTCGATGAGAAGGTGAGGGTGCTGAGGGGAGAAAAATTCTGGCAAAGGAGGGCAACAGAAGAAACAAAGAAGGGAAAGGAGACGCAAACTGAAAGGAGGGGAAGGACAGGAAGAAGTTGAGAAGCAGAAAAGGAGGCAGGGGTGATGAGAGAGAGCGCGAGAGAGTGGGAGAGAGAATAAGAGAGTAAAATAACGAAAGCAATCTTCTATTCTGTTACCGTGAACAGTATCGCCTTTATACAGTAATGGGCATAGTGGATTAAACAATAAAACAGAAATAGGGAAACAATTGCTCAAAATCAGTAACAGAATATGCGAACCGTAAAACAGAATGTGCTATGAGTAAATAAATATGTTGGTCGGTTCTTGTAGCAGCAGTTTGAGGAGGACGTTCCATCACCGAAGGTGGATTGTTAATGCCAAGATCGTTTGCGTTCGTCAGCGGGTGAGGTGCCAAAGGTGAATTATTAGGTCCCGTACATTCAGTGAATAAGATTCAGATAATATATTGACGAGTACGTAACAAATTACCTTGGATAAAATAATTCAGAATTACAATTTGGCATCTGAAGAAGTAGTTCTCCTGGTTGGTGAGTCTAGCATTTGAAATGGGCAATTAAAATGTGAGATTATTTGACTCTTTCAAAGCACTTGATTTTCTCAGGAATTTTTGTTTTTTTAAATTAAAATAATGAAAACATTTTAATTTGAAATTTTAAGAAACACATTATTGCATTGACTGAAGGGTTAAGAAACATAATATTTTGCAAAATTTTTAGATTTTATATGGTAGATATTTAAATAATTTTTCCGTTTTTCTTTTAATATCAAGTGTAACGAGATCCAATATTTGAATATAATTCTCTCATTAAAAATAAAAAACTAATTTAAACCAACGGGTCATTTTGTTATTAAAGTACATAAATTTTAACGAAGCTACAATTCATATGACTAGCCGTTATCAAGTAGCCGTTGGCATAAAAAGGTTAAACAACTGAATTCAAAGACAAACCAATCGAATCACGCATGCAAAAACTAAACGGTTCATCGACCTGGGCTAAAAATAACAAGCCTCTGTCATTATATTAATATATATAAATAAATATATATAACTTAAAACCTTAGATAGGCGCCATTTTCTCAATCTTACTTTCCATTGTAGGCTTTGTAGAACTATGAAGAAATTAGTAAATCATGTCTTTTTCTAGTATGTGGTGACCAAAAAGATTTGAAAGCTTATTTAGCCTAACCATACAACGATTGAAGTAGAGTTATTAAATAGATGACACTGAGATAAAACTCTCATTGTCACACCCACCTCCACTTCACGTTTGCCCTGATAGTTACAACTTGTTAGGTTTTGGTTGCTTCCTTATGAATGCCACAATTAACAGATAGTTATAAAAAAGTTACGCTATATTTGTGTAAATATTACGTGCACGATGAGCATCCGAAATGCCAAAAGAAGTTGCATGGGCCCGATGTGCCGATTCTAGAAGGTGCACGCTCAATGTACGCCTAAGGTACCGTTTTCAGTGACACCAGTACCCGAGAAGTACTTGTTGGATGCTTGAGCAGGACTCGTAGTATAAAAATGTGTGGCATTTTGAAATATTTCACACACAATTAACACTACATAGAGAAAGAAAAAGAGAGAAGAAGAATAATAGATTTTATATCAAATTTAGGTATGATTTAAATTTTATTCTTCGTCAAAATCGGGTACATTATTTTAGAGTGGATTTCTAAATTATATTTTATTTAGTTGTTATTATTTTCTGTTATACTTTTTCTTGTGGGTTGTTAGGTATGTTAATATATTTATAACCAATCATTCTTCACTTATAATTATAATAAAAAGATTTCGGATGATATTATTTATAACTGGCATTATTATAATTGTAAATTTATTCAAAATTTATCCCATAATTTTTTTCTTAATTAAAAAGGTTTTTTACGTTAAAAATGTTGCATATTATTACATTTATCGTGCTAACAAATTTGATAATTGATATTTGACGGGAGGTTTGAATTTTGTTTCACTACACCTATATTTGGGTCAAATCCCAACACAATTTATTTTATTTAAAAAAATTATAATACTAATATCGCTTCACTTCAATTGGAATAAAACTATTGTGTCCGTCTTAATTTTCTTATTTTGCAATGATCTGCATTGCGATGATAATATTCCGCCATAATGCCTGTGTGGTTGGCTTGTGAGGGCTTTTTTACTTTTTCGTGATTTTTTTGCTCTTGATTTTCGAAGTTTTAGATGTTGTAAGCTAGTTTATAATTGGCCCATTTACTATTTTCCTTGTATGTTTTATAATCCTTATATTTAAATTTTTCTAATCCTAACAACTATAAACATGTTACACATTTCACATGTTAACTTGAATAAGGTTATTAATAATTAAATCTCACACTTACAATGAGTTATATAATCAACTTGAATAAGATTATTGGTAATTAAATCCGATGAGAATAACTGAAATAGGCTGACCCAAAAAGGCGTTCAGTCTAAAAGATGTGCGGCCCGCTGACCCAGAAGACAGTCAACACTCTAATTGACCAAAGATAACCCTCAGATGCAGCCCAAACTCGACGCGGCCCATAAATCCTTTCCCATGCGCAACATCTCGTCTGCCTTAATTGGCCGCAATGTGGTAGAATATTTCCAAATAGCAATCTTCTCTAAAATGGGAGTCCCCAAATCAGCGCATAGCCTACAATGGAAGCCCCAATATTTACAACATACGGGCATTTCCATAAGAGAGGAAGGAACCCTTTCTTCCGGTCATTGTAACCCTAAATGGCACCGACATCCCCTCTACAGATGGTAAGGATCCCCTCAGGCATCTGGCAGCTAGCCTTGCCGCCTAAAGAAGGATGGCGAGATTAGACGACTCTAAAAAGTCTTAAGGACATACTCCAAATGCACGCTTGCTTCATTGCCTAAACATACACAAGCAATCCTACTTTCAAAACAATCAAGTGTCGTTCTATTTCCCACTGATTGCTCTCCGCGAACCTAATGGCCAGAAAAGCCGCTCTCCACGAGCACACTACGACTAAAAATCACTCTATGTCAAGTGCACCTCCAAGTCAGACTCACAAAATTTATTCATTGTATCATTTCTAACAAGTCCCGGTTTTACATTTTTTTATTTCGGAAGAAAGATTTCTAATTTGAGTGTTGGAGGATAAATCGGAGAGTAAATCTCACCATTTTTTTCTAATTTCTCATCTTTTATTGTGGTGTATAGGATCTAAATTACGAAATACAGAGATCATGTATCACGTCAGCACAACCCTGAGAACCAATTAAACCTAAATTCGTCAAAAATTTAGATCTAGGATGCATCAAAATTTCACACTTGCAGTAAGTTATATAATCAAATTATTTGTAACTAAATTTGATACATGGTGAAGGCATTTTCAAATATAAGTTTTTGCAATTTTTTTCTTATTTTAGAATAAATTTTACGTAAAAATTGCTTTACAAACCCAATAATATATATATGGTTTCTTATAAATTAATTCAACGACTCATAATTTACTAATTAGTGTTCAATTTCATAATTTATTAACTATAATTTATCTCATAAAAAAACTTAAAAAACTTATAACTATAAAATGAGAAAATAAATATTCTAAAATTTAAATTCATACGGTAATCGCTCTGAATGTTCAATGTCCCAAATACTTATCAAGGATATTTCATTCTAAAATCAAATTTCACATTATAAGCTAAATAAAATATAAATTTTAAATTAAATTGAAATTAAATTGGTATTATACGTTTTTCATATTACATATTTTAAGTAATATATTCCAAACTCAATCTAATTAGATAAGCCCATCCAATTTGATATTAATGATAAAATTATGATTTTATCTAATCAAATAGGCTGTTGATTATAATAAATAATAAATTTCTTAAGAATGAATGGAATAAGTGAACATGCGGTCCATGTGCATAGATTCAAAGGCGTCACGACAGATGGTTGTATTTTTGAAAAATTAAAATTAAATTGAACTCAATATTTTTGTATTTAAAAATGTCCTTCAAAAATTTTTAAAAATAATTCTAATTATCTTTAAATAATAAAAAAAGACCAATCAAAATTACAAGTAAAAAAAAGCTTGTTTAATGCAGGCTCAAATTTAAAGTATAATGGTTATTGGTAAATCTCATACCCTTTTATACTTATTATATGTAATTCTATATAGATAAATTATTCATGCCCGATTCATGCATAAATAGTGTATATACACTTATAAAAATTACTTTAACGTTTAAATTTTAGACAATATTATTATTGTCCGATTCGTGATATAATGTAGAGTATATTATGAAGAAATTAAAGATAAAAGGATATGATGGGTATTAGTTATGGGGCCCATTAGTTCCCATTAGTTAAAGTCCATGATAAAACCAAATAGTTACGGGTAGTTAGCTTCTACAAGGTGAAACAGATGATAACCACTCGAAATTAAATTCAACCAATCATTATTATCTAAGGTGGTTGTGGAGTGGTTAAGAAAAATGATTCAAAAAAATCATAAGTGGCTATTTTTAGAGATAAATATAAGAAAAATAGGCTGATTAAATAGCCATAAAAGAATATCTTATTTTACTTTTCATATCATAAAAGGATATTATTGACTTTAGCGTCGAAGAGCCTGCTAAAAAATTTATCCCTTTGAACCTTTGATTCTCTTATTTTTTCTTGTATTGTGCAGATTTTTAATTAAGCGAATATAAATTCAGTTTAATTTAAAATTTAAGACGCAACAGAATAAATGAAAGCTTTATTCATGGCAGATATTGCTTCAAATACCCTTAAGACTTATTTGCTTGATTGTAAAACTTAAAATCTAAAATTTGAAATTAAATTTTAAAATTTTAATCTAATTTCATATTTCAGTTTGTTAGAATTTAAAAACATTATTATATAGTTATTATAATTTTTAGTGATAGGATAAATAATTATAATTTTAATATCAATAATTATCAATTAATTAATATAATATAAATAAATTATTTTTAACAATTCGGAGCAGACAACGGCACCGTCCAAATGTATTATGCCGCGCCAAACGACGTCGTTTACACAATGCAACTTCCCCTGCACGTCCGGGGTGAAATAGGGATTTGCCAGACACGTGTTTAAAGCTGATAGATATCAACGGCAGGTCGGCTAGGGAAGATAGACACAGGGAGCACACGTGGCAGGTCGCACGTGCCTCGCTGGCTCCTTGATTGGGAATTCGCGATGAGCTGTGTGCTCTCTGGCGCGGCCGAATAATTAACTTTAGAAGATAATATAAAATAATTAGTATAATAATATTTCAGATTAAAGGTTTGATCCACTGTCCTAACTTTAATCATACTTTACTCTAGGCTAATTTAATTTTATTATGAGTATTTTTCAAAACATATCTTAATAATTAAGGAAATATAAATTATCTATTTTACATTAGATTAAATAAATTAAATAGGTAAATACGTCACGCGTTATTTAAATTTGTCTAAATAATTATTTTAAAAAAATATTTGCCTAATTATTTAAATGTGTTCATCGTTCCGTGTCCGTTTTGACTTTGTCTATAAAAACTGGCTTCTCTCTCGCATCCCCTCACACCATCAACGATCCTTCGCCTTTCATCGCTCATCTCTCTGTCTCATCTCCGTCTCTCTCTTTTTTTCCACCCTCTCTTATCTAAACCGTTGAAGCCTTTGATTCTCTGAGCAGGAAAGTTGAAAGCGTATAAAGATGGAAGGTACCACAGCGACTTGCCTCGACATATTACTTGCCATTATTTTGCCGCCTCTTGGAGTTTTCTTGAAGTACGGCTGTAAGGTACTGGCTCTCTTCATTCTCTCTGATTTACAGACGATTTCAGAATAAAATGAATTCGACCGATTTCCACTGTTAATCGGTGCTTGAATGATCGTGGAATTGACTTGAGATTTGGAAATGAAAATACTGTAAGGTGGAGTTCTGGATCAGCGTGTTGCTGACTCTCTTGGGCTGGATCCCTGGAATTATCTATGCCGTCTGGATCATCACCAAGTGAACAGGTAATTAATCGATTCCGCGGATAAATTGGTGTAATTTCTATGCTCTTGAATCCGTAAATTGGTGATAACTAATAATCATAACTACTAATTATTTATTTTTGGAAGCTATTCTTTACAAAAAATTTAAAACAGTCACTTTTAAATCGATAGTTGTTTTTTCTCTCTCTTTTCAAACATGTTCCATAGACCAAAAGATTATATAATTCAAAAATAATTACTTTTTAAGTAAATAATTATTTTTTATTTCTTCACATATTTTCGATGAAATAAAAAATACATATAAAAGTATAACTTTTCTTCTCTTAATTTTTTCTTCTAGAAAAATGGAATCCGGCGAAAAATCTGGCGCACCTAAAAAGCATTTGGAAATCAAATCACCTTTTAATTTGTCAAACGCAAAATAGTCAAATTTGGTAATTTAAATTAATCAAAAGGTAAAATAAATTCAGAAAGTATTACTTGTTATATATATTCGGTCGCATTTTTTATAATTTAACAGTAGAGATAGAGATGAATAAAATAATAATAATTAATCAAGATAATATTATCAACATATATTACACAGTAGTTATAAATTGACGAAAAAAATTAACATTTTTCATTGAGGAGTTTGTCATGACGGAATGTATTTTTTCTTAATAAGCAGCGGTGTGCTCGTGGTAGTGTTCAAGCCGATGGAATTCTGAATAACAGCGTGATGAACCGCCCTGCTTCGTTTCGTGTCAAGCCTAATTAAATTAATCAGATGGATTATTGTAATTTTCGTTTGTTTAATTGTTTCTTTAGATCTGAAAAATTAAAAATAATTTCGACCAATTATGGGACAGATGTAGTGTTAGTGTTTAGAGTGAATTTTTATTTGTTGTATAATATCGTTTGGCTTTGAGTTTAAAAGCTTGCGTGTATGGTTTGTCTATCTAAGAAATTCAATCAAAATGCCCCAAAGAGTAATTATTGTGGAGGTTGATGC
>JAOVVI020015740.1:0-11090 GCA_028571085.2 Nepenthes alata
TTAAAATAATACTATATTAAAAAAAGAAAAGAAAACAAAAAAAGAGAAAAAGAAGAAGAAGAAGATAAGATCGGGGAGAAAGAGAAGCAGAAGAGGATAGAGGAGGGCGAGGGTTTCAGGTGGCAGAGGAGGAGAAGAGAGAAGAAGGAGAAGGGAGAGGAAAGAGGCGTCGGCAGCGTAGGTGAGCGGCAGTGCCGGTGACCTGCGTCAGCCGTGGGTGAGCATCGGTGGCGCAGGAGTGAGCTGCGCATGAGAGAGAGGAGCTGTGTGAGAGAAGGGGGCGCGGCAAGGAGAGAGCAGGCTTGCAGAGGAAGGAAGCAGCGGTGACGGTGGTCGCCGGGAAAGTCGGCGATGACCAGTGGGTGGCTCGCTAGCGATCTGCGGCGGCCATAGTTGAGCAGCGACAACGGCAGTGATGACGCACAGAGAGGGAAAATGTGGGCGAAGGCGCGGGCTTCACGCAGTAGTGAGGAGCATCGCGTAGTTTGGGTATTTCGGAACATCTTTTCTTCAGATCTGTAAAGTATGAGGTCAATGTAAATATCTATAAATTTTCTCTTTTGTCTGATTTAATATCTGATATATTTTGGACATTATATAAAATTTTTACTTACATGCATGTATTTTTATACACCTGTTCTATTTATTACATAAATGCATGTATAGTTCATTGACTGATTTTGAAGGTTTTGGATGAGTTTTATGATTTTGAAAAGTTTGTATTTTCCTGAAAACTTAAAAGATTTATTAAATATTGTGTATATTTATATCAGTATGTGTAACAAAAATGTGCACGAAACTTGTATGGGCCGTACATTTTCACATGCATATGCAGGGTTATAGTCACTACATTTGGATTTACATATTGAATTTTCTGGCCAGCTCTCGACGGGGAGATATTTCTTATTTAGAAATCCCTTTCTACCGGCAGGAAGGGTTTGGAGTAGTGACACTTCCCATTTGGATGATTTGATTTGACTTTATAATATATTTGGATATTCTAATATATCTGACAAGTTTGAGGATCACACTAAAAGTTGCTTGTAGCAAATAATAGTGAGCAACATTATCCGGGGGTATAGAGTACATAGGTGGCTATTCATGCTGGCCTAATTTATATATGATTTTGCAAAAGATTACTGGAATTATGTGTAACCCTTCTTCAAGCTAGTTTTTGAATAATTAAAACTCAAATTTGATACATGATTTGTATCTCTGCATTTATTTGTATTAAACTTTGATTTAGATTTGAATTTCGGGTTTGGATTTAAAATTTATCAATTTTGTCCTCAGTTGGACCTTGGTATGTCTCGTACAAATAATTTTTCACTATATGTTTTGATCTAAACCTTTGAACTATCTGTTGCGATGCTATTTTGACTTCTATAGGCTCTATTGGATCATCTGACTATCAAAATTTACCCCAAATCACAAGCTGATCGAGCCTTGGATTAGACTCAGACTCAAACTTGGATTTGGATTGGACTTGGAATCGGCTATTTGCCTATTGGAATTGGTTTAAATCACTTCTATTTTGTTTATATATATATATGTTCCGATGAAAACTGTTTAATGATTTAAAAATTTATCTTGGATTTAGATATTTGATTTGAGTACGAGACTACAATTAGATTTTAGATCTTAAATTTTTATTGGATTCATTTTATCGGCGATTTAAATTTATTCTGTCATTTGAATGTATTTTATCCATTTAATTTTCTCTCTGATTTATTGAATTTCTTTTATTTAAATATGATATTTGTTGAGCATTAGGCTCACTTTTCCTGTTTTATCCATTCAAAATAGAAGATTTAAATGCATTACACGAATAAAGACGTGATCGGTTAGATATTCGTCCGATTTGATGAGTTTTAATTTTATTATGATTGAAATTGATATTTGATATATCTGGATTTTGGAATTGGTTGGATATGAGCTTATTATTGTATTTCAAAAATATGTCAAATATTATGTTATATTTGATTATGATTTTTGGGTAGGATTATTACCTCCTTTATGATAATGATAGAGCAAGTCATATTTATTTGATCTGTACGGTTGTCTGATGAGATCCTGTATAGATTTTAATTTGTCGCGTCCTGTGTATTTTGTTAGTCACACCAAAATTTTGGGACTTTATATTATTTATTTAATTTATTTAGGAATTTAGATTTTAAAAATTATAATTATTTATTTAAATTGACTTGTTTGGTCCAGGTTCATGATATAAGTGGTATCACAAAAAAATCATAAGGAGAGGTATTTTGGGTCATTTTGGATGAATAATGGACTGAACTTTTGGATGTAATAAATACTGTCTTGGACAGATGATAGAAAATTTTAGTTGTTGGAGGCTTGGGTTTGAATCAGAAGGGCGAGTTGTGGAGGTTTGGGTTTAGATTGGAAGGATGATCACCTAATCATGATGAGTTGCATGAGCAACATAATATATGGTTTGATATAGCAGTTGAATAAGAATTTTATTAGGTTTCTACATATTTGTGAAGGTTTTGTTGAGATTTGTAAATTTGAAAGAGAAGTAGTGACATTGGATGGTGTCGGTTTAAAATCTCGCGGTGTGGAAGGAGATTTTGGTCTGCAGAGGAGTAGATGATAAAGTTAGTTGGTTCAAAATCTCATGGGGTAGAAAGAGATTTTTGGCTGGTAGGAAGGTAAGTGGTGGAAGTGAAGATGAATAAAGATTCTTCAATATTGGAAGTTGAAGATGAAGATGAAGAAGTTTAAGTCAAATCAATCCGTTTCTCTTCGTAAGAGAAGTTGTGGAGTCTTGGTGGACAACCTTTTCCAGAAGTAAAGACAAGAAGTGCAAGTCCGATTTTGTTGGCAGTGATGATGCTGATCATATAGAGATTCGAAGCTATGGTAGAAATAAGAGAAAGATTCAATGATTATTCTTTCTCACTTGTCGTTATGATCGGATGGATAATCGTCACCGTAAATCTTTCCTCGGTGAAGAATTGATGGGAAAAGAGTTCGTGGTTCGGTCTTCTAAAGTAATACTTAAGAAGATGTTGAAGAATTTGAAAGATTGTTAAAGTATGATAGTAGCTGTAGAATTCAAGATTTAATTTGAAAACAGTTAGTGCCATTCCAACTCTAGATCATTGCGAGAAGTTGGAACAGGCATTATTGATCGAGTAGGAGTAGCTCTAGGAAAAGTCTTTCTAGAAGAAATCAAAGTATTGGAGTCAATGTTAGAAGGATAGACTTGCTTGTCCTCCAGAGGACAAGCTAAAGAAATTCAGATGAAGCAAAGTCTTCTTCCTCGAAGCTCGAGTTTGTAGGGTCAGCCTGCAAGTTTAGCAGGAAGAAGTACACGAGACGAGTTTTCTTTGTCAAAATGGAGTCTGCTTCAATTGTGGCCAGATAGGCCATTTGTCAAGGGATCGTTTGAATTTCAGGCCTCTGGATTCGAGACATCCAGGTATGAGTCAGATGGTTCCAGTAAAGGATTTTGCATATAAAGCTCATAAAATTAGAGCCGGATCCTCACTCGTGGAAGACTATTTTAGCAAGTCCATTCCATTCTGCATTTAAGATATGAGTCTTTTGAGTTCCAAGGAAGAATCAGTAAGAAGGTTTCAGGGTTGATCTTGGTGTAGTGAGTCATCTATTGAGAGATGAGTGCTAAGCCTATTTGGCACATATTGTCACATCTGGAAGTTATTCCGTGACCATTGAAGATATTTTGGTCATCTAAGAGTTTGAAGATGTTTTTTAGAGGATTCAACTCAATTGCTCCTGGATTAAGAGATCAAATTTATTTTTGATATTGTGCTTGGATCTACATCTATTTTGAAGGTTTCATATGGGATAGTCTTGTCTGAATTAAAGAAATTGAAACAATAATTACAGAATTTGTTGAGAAGGTTTCGTTCAGCCAAGTGTCTTGGCATGGAGTACTTCAATGTTCTCTGGTAAATAAAGTTGGATTGATGGATCTATGCTTGGATGGTTTGAAAAATTAGATATGTATTAGCTTTGAAGGATCAAGAATTTGTCAGATCCATTTGAAAAAAAAATGGATTTTCTCTAAGATCAAGTTGTACTCGAGGTATCCTTAATTGTGAATTAAGTGTGAGGATGTGTATAGGATCGCTTTTAGGTCAAGGTGTGTCTATTGCAAAATTCTGATATTGCTTTTGGGTTGTCCAATATTTTAGCATCTTTTATGGATATTATTGATTGGATTTTTGATCTTGTTTGGGTTAATTATGATGGCCTTATCAATAATATTCTAATTTAATTGAGGAATTTTGAGGAGTATAAATTATGGTCAGAGAATGCATCATTTTGGGACATATGTTTGTTAAGCTGATATTTTATAATCCGAAGAAGATGAAAGAAGATGAATGCAGTAGCAAATTTAAAAAGACCGGCTTAGGTCTCGGGAGTGCGGAGTTTCTTGGATCTGAATGGTTATGTTGGGAGTTTGTTGAATGTTTCTTGAGGATTACAGTGCCGTTGGCGCTTTTGGAATAAAGGCAATCAATATTTAATTAAAGTGATGCTTGTGAGGAAAGTTTCGGTAATCGAAGAATAGAGTGTCGTCAGCGTTAGTTTTGTCGATCTCTGATGGATCAAAATGATTGGTAGCGCTCAGTGATGCTTCTACAAAAGATTCAAATATGTTTGGATTTTGCGTATCAGGTGTCCTATCCAAGAAACGTTCGGGATCAGTCTGAAAGATTTTGCGTGAAGATTATATGGCGAGGATGCGAGAATGAAGTTGGGTTGGAGAGATTTCCTCTCTTTGTTGTCAGGATTGGATTTTGAACCAAACTTCTATTTATGGGTGAAGTTTTTATGTAGATCAGTGGTGATGTCCTTTTTGGACGAGCCGTCTTGAAGTTAGAACCGATCGAGCAGGCAATCTCAAACATTCTGCAAAGTGCTTTTCATTGCATGTTTGAGAGGATGCATGTTTTCAAGAATTCTCTCTTTTGAATTTTGGCTGATTGGATGAAAACTTGGAAACTGATTGGATAGAAGCTCGTGAACGAATGAGGTTGTTGGTAGTTATGGTTGAGTTAGAGTGATCCAAGTTCAATGGGAACGTCGAAGATTCATAACCCAGGGGAGTGGACAGAGTTTAATGGTGATTTAATGTCGAGTCAA
This sequence comes from Nepenthes alata, assembly GCA_028571085.2. Classification (NCBI taxonomy): domain Eukaryota; kingdom Viridiplantae; phylum Streptophyta; class Magnoliopsida; order Caryophyllales; family Nepenthaceae; genus Nepenthes; species Nepenthes alata. The sequence goes on from JAOVVI020015740.1 coordinate 5,140, forward strand.
AACTGGTAGGTAGAACATGAAGCGTGAGATCACGACCTTCGTGGCAAGCTATACCATGCCTAAGGGAGGAAGTCGATTAGAAGAAGCATTTAAGATGTTGTTTTGAATCTACTGTAAACAACAAAAGATTTTGGTAGCCATTTGGATGAGATTGGGCTAGTTAATGGTGGTTTGGCAGATGAAGGCGGTTCATGGTCTACCGAAATTTGTGGCAGTTGATGGATGAGCTGATGAAGTCGGCTTATCACTTGCTTATGAAGAAGTCATTTTCAAGATTGGCCGTTGGCATATTGTCGAGGTGTGGAGATTGTATGGTATTTCTAGTTTGAGGGTTTTGATTTGATTTGAGACTGATGATCAATCAGAGTGGCGTAGCGAAAGCGCGTTGACTCACGGCTATCGATCACAAAATCTGATTGTAGGCTTGAAGTAGGAGATCAGTTTTGCAAACAGATTGAAAAATCGAGAAGAGTGGTCAAATGTTACTGGAAGTATTTTGAAGAGAAGAATTATGAGTTTTGAAGTCGAAGGATAGTCTCAAGTGAAGGTTCATTAGGATATTTGAAGTCTTTAACAGATTAGAGAAGTGGCCATCAGATTGGCGTCACTTCTGAATTTGATAGTTGGATATGATATATTTTATGTGAATGATCCTTCGAATGTGACTGGATTGGAGTCATTTTGATCAATGAAAAGTATTTTAGGTTTAAGTTGTGGTTTGGAGTTTGGGATAGGAAATATCTGGTGTAGAAAGATAAGAGGTTTCTATTGGCCATTAGACTTTTGATAAATCTTTCAGTTGAAGAAGCATTAAGAGATCTCGATGATGAATTCAAGAGAATATCCCTATCTGTTGAGGACCGAATTTGGATAAATCATTTGAACAAGGAAGTGTATTGAGAAGTGCGAAGACGAAGGTCGGAAGAATATTCTCATTGTTGGATAATTAAGGTTTAAATCGGGAGGCGTAAATTTCGAGGCCAAAATTTTTGTAAGGAGGAGAGAATGTAATATTTTAGATTTTTGTTCGAATTAATATAATATTAATTATGATTTTTAGTAATTTGGGCGTGAAAAAAATTAATTAAATATTTTAAAATTTTAAAGGATAGTCGGATCAGTCGCTATCACCCGAATATCGGTTTAGATTTTGGAATAAAAGAAAATTTAAAATAATATATATATATATATAATAGTAATAATAATAATTTATTAAAATAATATATTAAAAAAAGAAAACAAAACAAAACAAAGAGAAAAAAGAAAAGAAAAAAAAGAAGAAGAAGATAAGAATGGGAAGAGAGAGAAGCAGAAGAGGATAGAGGAGGGCGAGGGTTTCAGGCGGCGGAGGAAGAGAAGAGGAAAGAAGGAGAAGGGAGAGGAAGGTGGCGGTGGCGACGCCGTTGAGTGGTGGCACCGGTGACCTACGTCAGCTGTGGGTAAACACTGGCAGCGTAGGAGTGAGCCGCGCATGAGAGAGAGGAGTTGTGTGACAGAAGGGGGTGCGGAAAGAAGAGACAAGGCTTGCCGAGGAAGGAAGCAGTAGCGATGGTGGTCGCTGGGAAAGCCGGCAACGGCCAGTGCGTGGCTCGCTGGCAATCGGCGGCGGCTGTGGTTGAGCAGCAGCAACGGCAACGATGACGCGCAGAGAGGGAAAACGGGCAGAGGCACAAGCTTCGCGTAGCAGTGAGGAGCATCACGTAGTTCAGATATTTCGAGATATCCTTTCTTCAGATTTGTAAAGTATGAGGTTATGGCAAATATCTGTAAACTTTTTTTTTTGTCTAATTTAATATCTGATATATTTTTGACATTATTTAGAATTTTTACTAATATGTATGTATTTTTATACACACGTTCTATTTATTTTGTACAAGTATGTATAGTTCATTAACTAATTTTGGAGATTTTAGATATGGGTTTTATGATTTTGAAAATTTTCTATTTTTCTGAAAGCCCAAAAAATTTATTGGACACTGTAAATATTTATATCAGTATGTGTAATGAAAATGTACACGAAACTTATATAGGCCGTGCAATTTCACGTGCACGTGGCGGGTTATAGTCACTACATTTAGATTTAGATATTGGATTTTCTGGCCAACTCCCGACAAGAAAATATTTGTTATTTAAAAATTTCTTTCTGCCGGCAGGAAATATTTGGAGTAGTGACCCTTCCCATTTGAATGATTTGATTCGGCTTTATAATATATTCGGACATTCTAATATATCTGACAAGTTTGAGAATTACACCCAAAGCTGTGAGTGACAAAAAATAGTGAGTAATCTTACCCATGGGTACAGAGTATATGGGTGGCTATTTATACTGGCCTAATTTGTATTTAATTTTGCCTAAACTTATCGGGATTATATGTAACCATTCATCAAGCTAATCTTTAAATAATTAAAACTCAAATTTGATGCATGATTTGTATCATATATTTATTTGTATTGGACTTTTATTTAGATTTGGATTTCAGGCTTGGATTTGAAATTCGTTGATTTTGTCCTCAGTTGGACCTTGATATGTCTCGTACAAATGATTTTTGACTATATGTTTTGATCCAGATCTTTAGACTATCTGTTGCGACGCTGTTTTGACTTCTACGCACGCTATTAAATTATCTGGTTATCGGATTATATCCCAAATCACAAGCTGATCAGGCTTTGGATTGGACTCAGATTCGGACTCGAACTTGGACTTGGATTGGACTTGGAATCAACTATTTGCCTATTGGAATTAGTCCGAATCGCTTCTATTTTGTTTATATATATATATATATATGTCCCGATAAGAACTGTTTTATAATTTGAAATTTTGTTTTGAATTTGGATATTTGATTTGAGTACGAGACTCTCATTGGATTTTGGATCTTAGATTTTTATTGGATTCATTTTATCGGCGATTTAAATTTATTCTATAATTTTAACATATTTTATCCATTTAATTTTCTCTCTAATTTATTGGATTTATTTTTTTTAAATACGATACTTATTGAGTATTAGACTCACTTTTTTATTTTATCCTTGCAAAGTAGAAGATTTGGATACATTACAGAAGTAAAGACGTGATCGGTCAGATATTCGTCCGATTTGGTGAGTTTCAGTTTTATTATGGTTTAAATTGATATTTGATGTATCTGGATTAGAAAATTGACCGGATATGGACTTATTGTTATATTTTGAAAATAGTTCGAATATTGTGTTATATTTGATTATGATTTTTGGGTCGGATTATTACCTTCCTTACGATGATGGTAGAGCAGGTCATATTTATTTGATTCGGACAGTTGTCCGATGAGATCCTGTGTAGATTTTGATTTGTCAGATCCTATATATTGATTTGTCATACCCGAATTATAGGATTTTGTATTATTTATTTAATTTATTTGAAAATTTAGATTTTAAAAATTATAATTATTTATTTAAATTGACCTACTTGATTCAGATTCGTGATAATAAATCCCCCAAAATTAGAGCGTATCCTGGAAGGGAAGCCCGCAGATCAACGCACAGCTCGCAATGACAACCTCAACATTTACTGCGCGCGATATTTCTACGGAGGGAGAAATCCTCCTTCTCTATTGTTGTAACCTAAAATGATGCCCGCATCCACACGAGGAAGGGAAAGGATCCTTTCAGAAGGAAAGTATCCTGCCACGTCACCTAAGAAAAGTAGCAAAGGCCCACAACTATAAAAGACCCTGGAGGCGCACTCCATAGACATGCTCTCTGGTATACTCAATGTAATATTTTGGATCCCTATTGGATTATTTTAATATTAATTATGATTTTGGGTATTTCGAACGTGGTGAAAGTAAATTAAAATATTTTAAAATTTTGAGGAATGATCGGAATTTTGGAGCGGTGCCCGAGGCACGCCTGTGCTGTTGTTCGGAATCCGATTTGGATTTTAAAATTAAATATAAATAATAATAATAATAATAATAATAATAATAATAAGTAAAAGAAGGAAAAAGGAATGGAAAATCAGAAGAAAGCAGAGAGAGTCGGGGAGAGAGAGGGAGTAGAGGAGAGAGAGGAAGGGGATTAGGGTTTGTAGAGGAGGAAGAAGAAGGAGATGGAGAAGGAGGAAGAGGTCGGCGGCGGCGGTGGCTCGTCGGTGAGGCCGCGAAGGCTATGCCGTGCGGTGGCGCGGCATGGGAGAAGAGAATCGCGCATGAGAGAGGGTTGCGTGGAGATCGACGATGATGGCTGCGTAGCGGCGCTGGTGCCAGCAGGGTGGTGCCGGGGAGGTCGATGACGGCCAGGCAAGCTGCGCGGTGGTGGATCGACGGCAGAGGAGCGGCGTCGGTGTGTGCAGCAGCGACGGGGAAAATTTATCGCGGAGAATAGCGGAGAAGAGAGGAGGCATGCGCAATGGCTGAGAGAGAGAGCTCATCGGGGTGCTCGGTGGCCAGGATGGGAGGCAACGGCGGCGACGGCCGCCCTATGCAGCCGGCAGCAGCAGTAACGCGGAGGCGCTGCGCTCAGAGGAGAGAGGGGGGCTGTGCGCGCGGGGCGCGTGAGGCAAGAGAGAGAGGGGCACAAATCGGGTGCTTCGGGACCTCTTTTCTTCATATCTGTAAAGTATAATGTTAAGGCAAGTATCCTCTAGCCCTATTCTTGGTCTGATTTAATTTCTGATATATTTTGACTACTGTGGGAGATTTCACTAACATGTATGTATTTTTATATACCCCTAATTTATCAATTGTGTACATGCATGTATGTTTTATCGGTTGTGCGGTGGTTTTGTACTGGTATTTATGATTTGGAAAAATTTTGCGCACCCGGATGATCTATATATATGTTTGTGTATCCGTATATTGTGGAACCAGGCATTGCACTAACCATGCATGCTGTTGGGGGTGGGATCACTACGGGATCATGGTGGTCCGAGACCCAAGGGGTCGTTTATGTGATCCGAGGCATGAGACATTTGGTACCGCTCCCGACGGGGAGGCTTAGTCCCGATGGGAACGTATATGATAGGCTACTTCCGCTAGAAGGAAGATTGAGGCTACTTCCGCCGGAAGAAAGGTTGAGATATTTGTAGCTGACCTGCCCCACTGTGTATTTAATTGAGAACCATCGTAAAAAATTGACGAAAAACTAATATATTCGGACATCTTAATATATAACTAAAACTTGAGGTTACACCCAAAGCCGCAGGTGGTAAAACATAGTGAGCAAGTTCCTAATCTATGAGAGACATAGTACATGGATGACCTTGAGCTACTGGCCTAATTCGTAGCCGATATAGCTGTGGTTACTAGATGAGGGTAACCCTTCCTTAAGTTGGTATCATTAATCTTTGATTTTCTGATTTCGTGCATGCTTTGTATTTCTACACGTATTTGGGTATACTGTGATTTGAGTTACGTGGTTTGGCCCACGGATGGGCGATGTGAATGTTTCGTACGTATTGATGTGATAAACCCAAAACGTGTTTTGATTTATGTTTTAGTTCCGACGATCTTCTTTTGATTTTTGCATTATGAGTTTTAGATCCGAACGATGGTTTTTGTCCCACATGGATGTGGTGAAGGTTGCGATATATGTGACCTTGGATCATATGATATCGTCTATAAGATTTAACCGGATCGTTATTTATTATGAATATGCCCTAAATGGACTGTTTAATACGGACGATGATTTAGTACGAGGCATCTCCTCGATTTTTAGGGATTTTACGGACATTGTGTTTTATTTTACGTGATTGATATGTAATATTCATGTTCCTGATTTATGAGTACTGCTTTTATACGATGATGCTTGTTGAGCTCTAGGCTCACATTTTTATGTTTTATCCCTTCAGACTAGTGTCATGGATACGCTTGCAGGAGCTCGGACGTGATCGGTTTCGAATATTTTTTTTGGCGAGTGGAGATGTTATATTTGGTATATTTCTGATCTCGAGGATATGTTGTGGTTCTTATTTATAGCCG
>JAOVVI020015742.1:0-11090 GCA_028571085.2 Nepenthes alata
CGTTTGATCTTTATAGTAGGTTGAGTCGAAGCAGGTCTGATCTTCTTTACTCTGAATCTGGATCCTGCACACTATAACCAACAAACGAAAAGTCAGAGGACGACGAGATTCACTTACAGATAAATCATCTAACACTCAAATTAAAAATCTTTTTCAAACAGATTGAAATATTGGGGAAAGTATAAAACATAATGCGTAGATGCATGGTTTGAGGAATTAAGTGTTAGCAGAGGGTTAGATTTCGGGTGAGCTTAGATAGGGAGCGGCTTAGAAATGGATGACTAAATTTCGGCGGTGCACTTGGTTGGAGAGCGACTTAGAGATGAATGATTAAGATTTGGTGGTACGCTTAGCTGAGAAGTGACTTTGAGATGGAGAATTAGTTCCGATCATGTGCTCGGCTTGGGAGTGACATTAAAATGGAGGACTAAACTCCGGCGATGCGTTCGGTTAAGGAGCGGCTTTGAGATAAAGGACAGAATTTTGATAGTGTACTTAGCTAGGAAGTAGTTTCGAAATGGAGGATTGAGCTTCAGCAGTATGCTTAGCTGGGGAGCGGCTTTGAGATAGAGGATTGAATTTCAGCGATGTGCTCGGTCGGAGGGGGCTTAGGGATGGAGATTGAGTTCTGATGGTGTGCTCGATTGAGAAGTAACTTTGAGATGGATGACTGAGTTTCGACAGTACGCTCGGCTGAGGAGCGACTTTGAGATGTAGGATTGAGCTCCGACGGTGCACTCAATTGATGAGTGGCTTAGAGAAAAATTATCGAGCTCTAGCGGTGCACTTGGCTGGGGAGCGACCTTGAGATGGAGAATTGAATTCCGATGGTATGCTCAGTTAGGAAGTGGCTTAGAGTTGGAAGACTGAATTTTGATAGTACGGTCGGCTGGAAAATAGCTTAGAAATAGAGGATTGAGCTTTGGTGGAACTAAGAGACTTAGAAATGGAGGATTGAGGTTCGGTGGTACGCACGACTGAGGAGTGACTTTAAGATTAAGGATTGGGCTCCGGTGGTGCGTCCAGCTTGGGTGCGGCTTTGAAATGGAGGACTAAATTTCGGCGGTTCACTCGGTTGAGGAGCGGCTTTGAGATGAAGGACAGAGTTTTGATAGTGCACTCGGCTAGGAAGCATCTTTGAAATGGAGGATTGAGCTCCGGCGGTATGCTTGGCTGGGGAGTGCATTTGAGATTGAGGTTTGAGTTTCGACGGTACGCTTGGTTGGAGGAGTGGCTTAGAGATAGAGATTGAGTTCCGGCGGTGTGCTCAATTGAAAAGCAACTTTGAGATGGATGATTGAGTTTCGGCGGTGTGCTTGGCTGAGGAGCGGCTTTGAGATGTAGGACTGAGTTTTGACGGTTTGCTCAATTGAGGAGTGGCTTATAGATGGATGATTCAGCTCCGGCGGTACACTTTGCTGGGGAGCGTCTTTGAGATGGAGGATTGAATTTTGACGGTATGCTCTATTAGGAAGTGGCTTAGAGTTGGAAGACTGAATTTCGGTAGTACGCTCGGTTGGGGAGCATCTTAGAAACAGAGGATTGAGCTTCGGTGTAACCGAGTGACTTAGAAATGGAGGATTGAGGTTTAGTGGTACACTCAGCTAAGGAGCGACTTTGAGATTGAGGATTAGACTCCGGTGGTGCGCTCAGCTTAGATGCAGCTTTAAAATGGAGGACTGAACTCCGACAGTGTACTCGGCTGAAGAGTGGCTTTAAGATGAAGGACTAAGTTTTGATAGTGCACTCGGTTAAGAAGCAGCTTTGAAATGGAAGATTGGGCTCTGGCGGTATGCTTGGCTGGGGAGCAGCTTTGAGATGGAGGACCGAGTTTCGACGATGCGCACGGTTGGGAAGTAGCTTAGAGATGGAGATTGAGTTGTGACGGTGTGCTCGATTGAGAAGTAATTTTGAGATGGATAATTGAGCTTCAGCGGTGTGCTCGGTTGAGGGGCGCCTTTGAGTTAGAGAATTGAGTTTCGACGGTATGCTCAGTTTGAGAGTGGCTTTGAGATAGAGGATTAAGCTCAAATAGTATGCTTAGTTGGGGAGCGGCTTAGAATTAGAAGACTGAGCTCTAGTAGTACGCTTGGTTGGGGCACAGTTTAGAGATGGATGATTTAGCTCTGGTGGTACATTAGGCTAGAGAGCGGCTTTGAGATGGAGGATTGAATTCTGACTGTGCGTTCAATTGGGAAGCGGCTTAGAGATGGAGGATTGAGTTCCAGCGGTGCGCTCGACTGTGGAGTTGCTTTGTGATGGACGATTAAGCTTCGGCGGTGCACTCAACTAAGGAGTGGTTTTGAGACGGAGGATTGAACTCTGATGGTATGCTCGGTTGGGGAGCGATGTAGAAATAGAGAATTGAGTTTCGATAGTGCATTCGACTGGGGAGCGGTTTAGAGATGGAAAATTGAGTTCTGATGGTGCACTCGGTTAAGGAGCGGCTTAGAGATGGAGAGAGTGCACTCGTGGGCTAAGTGGCTTGAAAGAGAGAAAGTTCTTCGATCCTTCGGGAGTGCTTGAGAGTAAAAATTATTCGATCCCCCTTTCCGTAGGGGTGAAGGGGTATTTATAGAATTAGAGTCTATGCGGCCTTCGTGGCTAATGTCAGCTGCCCTAGCAGATATGCTAAGTTGTCTCTGTGATCGTGTGAGGGGTGCATATGGCAATCGTACCTGTCCAGGGACATTCCTTCCTTTTTTAGGACGATGTTGGAGTTCGCTACATGGAAATTACCTTTCGGAGAGATCTGCAGAGCCGTAATTACCATCCTAGAGTGATGCATAATTAGACGTAATATTCTAGAAATATTTGTTGAGCTGTTTAGGCAACTGTCATGACTGCATTATGACAAGTTCCACGGTGTTGCGTTGTCGAGGTGTTGATGATTGTGCAGGAAGGGCAACCATGGTAATGGCAACGCGCAACCTTAATCGCCTTCTCATTGCTGAAGAGCTCTAGGTTGACCCACCTTGGCCATTCGTGGTGTTTGCTAGGCCTTCGGGCTTGGAGGAAGCTCCATTGGGCCGTTGATCTCCTACAGGTTGGATTCAGGGTCAGTTTATTGATCACTGGACCCATCACTAGCCCCATAAACTAGAAGGTTCAAACTTTTAACCCTCGACATGTCACGATGGGATGTTGCCGTATGAGTCTTTACGCACGTTTATTTCCTAGGCGCCATGCAGATTTTTACTCTATTTGGTAAGATTTTGTGCCAATTTGATACTTTGCCACAGGCAAGCCTTTGGCCCCAGTGCAATCTCCTCGGTTTAATACTGGTCGATCTCCTCCTCTAACTATAAATGGAGAAGCTCTCTACGCCTCACATCACCAATCGCCATCACCAACCAAGTGGTGTGAGAGTTCAGAGTTGGCATGGAGCCTATATAATCACAAGCCAGGATTGTTAGAGACTTTTCTCCCATGCTCTTGCATGATGTGAATAGCTAAATTGCTTGAATGTTGCTTTCCACTACTTGATGCCTGGCAATTGGACAATCTGAACTACTGGCGACTCGATCTTCTGGCAATTCTGACTCACGACGGTTCATCCTAAATGCTTAATTGGGATGTGAGTCAGTCGAATCAGCCTCGAGCCTGCCAGGGTTATATGTCGTCAGTCTTAAGTCTTAGAAAGTGGCGCATCAAGTCATCATTACCAATGCTACACTGCTAACTCATTGATCTAAGCGTCAGGGCTACTAGCTGTCAGTAGGTTATATGGGGAGGCATTGCGTCGATCATCATAACAGGATTAGTAAACAGACCCGCTGTAGTACACTTAATTAACCCAAAATTATAATTAATATAAAAATAATCAAAATGATGATTCGGGCCTTACAGTAAGGGCACGTGTCATGGTCACTATGGAGACGTGCTTTTTTGATATCCTGAAGCGACGCTATTGTTGGGTTGGGGCATTGGCTGTTTAAGCATTGGCACCCAGCCACTTTTGCATTCATTCATTTATTCAGCGACTATCCTGGGGGTGCATGGGTCTTGCTGCGCTAGAATGTGCGAAGCACCGAATGAACGCGGTTGTCATCGAGGCTTTACAGAGTGATGAGTAGGTTTCCTATCTAGACCAAGCGCGGCTTGAGTCAAACGCGAGATCTCGAGAGCTCTCAGAGGTCAACGCTTAAGCTCTGGATCGAATCACCCTGTTCAATGATGAGCATCAAGAGGCACATCAGCAGCTCATTGTTCTCCAGATTGAGAGCACTCAGTTTGAAGGAAAGCTAAGGTCTCAGTTCTACCCTGATGAAGTTAGCCGTGCCATGGATAAAGGGTTCCAGGAAGGTGTTTGCTTCGGTCTCTCACAATTTTGGACTTCCCTGTCAGTTTCGTCGATCCGAGGAATGCTAAAACTTAGCGTTGTGCTGACCTTGTGGACTTCCAAGAGATGGGAGGGGGACCTACGCCACGCTCGCCTGGGGGCCATGACCATAGGGGATAGTCGCTCGGTTGAGCCACGAGCTTAGGCAATTTTTTGTACACATTTTTGAGGCGGGCTAATGGTCCTGATGTACTCTTTGAATCTTAAATGAATCGACTTGATTATTTTAATCATCGTCGCTGATGTCTTTGGTTATGCATTGATCTTCCTTTGTTCGTCATTGAATCAGCTTTGCTGACCAAACGCTATTGTTATCATCGCCAGGCTTGAACGGATGCATGTGTCCCGCTGTGCTCACCCCTATCAGGAGGTCGTGGCACTAAAAAATACAATTACTGGCTAAACCTTGCGGCTATCGTCGCCAAGCTTGACCGAACACGCTCATTTGTTTATACTCTTTCCTATAGAAGGATATAGTGGAACAGGTATGGGTGAGCCTCACAGTGATCAACTGGGTTTCATGGCCGTAATTGCTAGACTCTAGCGAAGTTTAGGCCATCTGTAACATTCCAAATTCTCATTTGGATTACTTTAATATAACTTATAATTTTCGGTTAATTTGGATGTGATGAAAGTTAATTAAATATTATAAAAATTTTTAAAAAAAATTAAAATTTGTGGCATAGCGCCCAAAGCGCGCCTAAGTGCTGTTGGAATAATATATATATTTTTATGAAAATAATAATAATAAATAAATAAATAAAATAAAAGGAGGAAGGAGTGCAGCGTCGGGGAGAGAGAGGGGAAAGAAGAAAAGAGAGGAAAGGAGGAGAGAGAACAAAGAGGAGGAGGAGCATTTTGCGCATGGAGAGACGCAGAACACTATGAGAAGAAGAATGAAGAAGAAGAGATGGAGGAGGAGTTGGTTGGCGGTAGCAGTAGGAGGCAACAGTGCGGCGACGACACGCAGAGGAGGGAATCGCGCGCTGGTTGTTAGTGACGGCAATAGGAGGTAGTGGAGGTGATGGCAGCGCACGATGAGGAAAGAGCCAGGAAGGTCAGCGGAGGCTGTAGAAGGTAGCAGAAGCGGTCGTGTGTGTTGTGAGTAGGGCTCGTGCAGGAGAGGGAAGGGGCAGTGGCACGGGCTTCATGTTAGCAGAAGAGAGAAAAGGCTTGATTCGAGCACTTCGGAGCATCTTTTCTTTCGAAATGCGGAGTACAAGGTTGATACAAGTATCTTCTAACCCTATCTTTTGTCTGATTTTACATCTAATAATATTTTGCTGCGATTTGGAGGTTTTGAGCTCATGTGTGCGCTTTTAACTAGTTTGCTCATTTTTACTGTATATGCATAACAATTTTACCGATTCTTTGAAGATTTTATTTTATTTGTGTTTATATTTGTGGGTTTTGTTATTTTCTAAAAAAATGAATAATTTTCAGACACTATATATGTTTATATCAGTAAGTGCATATGAAAATTGGTATGAAATCTTACATTAGACTGTGCATTTTCACATCCTCGTGTCAGGATGTGGTCACTATATTTGAATTTGAATATTAGATATTCTGGTCAACTTCCGACGGAAATATATTTATTATTGAAAATTCCTTTCCGCTGGCAAGGAAAAGCTTGGATATAATGACCTTTCCATTTGCATGACTTGATCAGACCTTATAATATTTTTGAACGTCCCAATATATTTGAAAATTTAAAGAATTGTACCTAAAATCGCAGGTGGTAAAATATAACGAGTAACCTTACCTATGAGAGACAAAGTACATATATAGCCTAGCATGCTGGTCTTACTTGCATTTGATTTGGCTTAAGGTTATCGGATCAGGACTATCCATTTTTTTAATTTAGTCTTTAAATAATCAGAACTCAAATTTATAACGTATTTTGTGTCTCCACATAGATTTGGATATTTAGACTTGGATTTTAGATTTGGATTTGAGATTCACCGATTTTGCTCACAGATGGGTTTTGGTATGTCTTGTACATGGATTTTAAATATATGTTTTGATCCAAACCTTGTAATTATCTGCTTGCGGTACTACTTCAATTTTTCTGCACGCGATTGGATTATCTAGTTATTGGACTCTATCCTGGATGACGAGTTGATTGGGCTTGGATTTAGACTTAGATTGGACTTTAGATTGGATATATGCCTATTAAAATCAATACGGATCACTTCTATTATATATTTATATATATGTATGTTCCGAGGGGATTGGCTTTTGATTGGATATTTGTTTGGATTTAATATTTGATTTGGGTACGAGACTACTATTGAATTTGGATATTGGATTTTATTTTAAATTTGATGAATTGGTTTCTATATCGGCGACATAGATTTATATTTATTTTCTACTTTGGTATTTGTTCCTTGACTCTCCCTCTGATTTGTTGGACTCGTTTATTTGTATATGGTACTTATTGAGTTCTAGGGTTATGTTTTATATTTTGTCCCTTCAGAATAGATAATTCGGATACATTGTAGGAGTGTGGGCATAATTTTTTAGTTATTCATTCGATTTGGTGAATTTTAACTTCGTTATAGTTTAAATTGGTATTTTATGTGATTGATTTTGTAGTTGGCCAAGTATAGGCCCATCGTTATATTTCATAAATTATTGGGATATTATGTTATGTTCTGATCATGATTTTGGTTAAATTATTACCTCTTTTACGATGATTACAGAGTAAGTTATATTTATATTATCCAGACAGTTGTTTGATAAAAACTTATGCGGATTTTAATTTGTCAGGTCCTATATATTTGTTTTGTCATACTTGGATTTTAAGATTTAACGTTATTTATTAAATTAATTTAAAATTTTAAATTTTAGGAATAATAATTAATTAGATTTACTAATTTTTGGGTTGTGACACCGTCACCCGCACGTAATCATTGGTGCTTGGTCCTACGTGAGGACATTGTAACTTTCGTACGTCTGGTCCTATTGTGCCGACCATTATTGATTGATGGTGCTTATTCCTATTGAATAAAATTGTCACATGCATACTGAAAAGCCCTTTAAGATTTTATGGCCGCTTGTGTGGGGAGATCAGACTCTTGGTTCGCAATCCCCTCGGGCCATAATATTTGACCTCATCTGGGCCACTCGGTGAATGGAACCAATGTTTTAGACTGTCTCTAGGCTGCTCAATTAATGGGAACGAGGGCTTAAACCGTGTTGTAGCTGATTGGGTAGCAGGTGAAAGATGGTTTACCCGACTTAAGGACAATCTAGGTCTTAAATTTTCAGACATGCACACAAACAATCGAATAATTGGCATAATACATGGAAAAATTAATGAATAATGTTTAATGCATTTGACTTACCTACACCTGACAAGAAATCATCCATTGCCCCTCTTGGGGCAAAGGATCATCAAGACCGTCCTTCTGATTTGGGGTCATAGCTCGTATGCCCTATCGTGAAGGATCATCGAAGTTAGGAACGATCCCCTCCAGGAGGGCAACTGATCGTCCCGATAGGAGGGCTTATACCCGTGGCCTCTACAATCCGAAGGACTTGGTCTATCACGCTGAATCGACTACCTGATTTTAGACTCCGAGCTGTCATTACCAATATGCGACCTGTAAGTACTAAGGAAGGAACCTTGCTCTGTGCGTAAGCAGCGTCTTCTAGCATGAAACATCGCATGTAAGAGGCTGAGTAGTCTATCGCCCCTAAGGGTGTTCCAACCTACTATCTATGTCGTAGTGGGAACTTGCGAGGCCCTGCAAGGCCGACAAAGCATAGAAGTGATCTAGGTGGAGAACCGAATCAAAACTTTAGTTACAGGGCTCTGGGTTTGGTTTTCTGATCTTGCGAGGAGATGGTGACAACCGGCCCTCCCTTTCTAATAGTGACCATATTGGGTTTGCGATACGCTTGCTGGCACCGCATGAAGCTTCTTCCATGGAAGGGGAAGGGGGCCTCTTGTCGTTACATGAGCAGTGTGGATCACTTCCTTCGGGCTTCCCATCCTTCCTATCGTGACTCGGTTGGCCCTCTGGCAGCGGATAGGCCCTGTCACTCGTGGCATCCCAGGCCCCGAGATCATCAGGCTGCTAGATATTCTGAGAAGACTATCCTTTCTTTGGTCTCTCCTTCTGGACGCTAAGGCGTGGGAGTTGGAGGGTGGAGCCCCTTACGTTACACCTTCAGGTGGGTACTAACAGTCTGGGGCCACTAATGACAAGGCTCATCTTTGGGTGACGAGTGCCTGCACCTCAGGGACCAAGCGTTCATCTGCGTAGCTACCCACGAAAGGGTTGTGGCCATGGGAGCTGATGTTTATGGCGGGTGTGATAGCTCGTGCCTTGGTATTGGCCATATCTGCTCTTGTTAGAGTGGTGGATAGACTTTTCGGTCATTTTTTATAAACAGTGCCAATGATGCATCCCCGAATCCAGATTACGAAATAAATTAGGGAGTCACTTGATCTTTCTGTAAAATCCAGTTGAAATGAGTTCGGTCTTTATTACTCCAAATTTGGATCCTACGCACCACAACTAACAAACGAGAGATCAAAGGACGGTGAGACTCGCTCCCCGTTATATCCTCCAATACCTAAATTAGAAATCTTTCTCATACGGATTAAAAGATAGGAGGATATGTAAAAAATAATGCGTAAATATATATTTCGGGGGATTGAGTGTTAGCAAAGGGCTAGACTTCGGGTATACTCGACTAGGGAGCGATTTAGAAATGGAGGACTAGGCTCTGGCGGTGTATTCAATTGGGGAGTGGCTTAGAAATGGAGGACTTGGTTTCGGTGGTACGCTTGGCTGATGAGCGACTTAGAGATAGCGGGCTGAACTCCGATAGTGCGCTCAGTTGAGAAGTAGTTTTGAGATAGAAGATAGGCTCTGATGATGTGCTAAACTAGGGAGTAATTTTGAAATGGATGATTGTGTTTTGGCACTACGCTTGGCTAGGGTGCAACTTTGAGATGGAGGATTGAGTTCCAACGGTACGCTCAATTAGAGCGGCTTAGAGTTGGAAGACGAACTTTGGTAATGTACTCGGTTGGGGAGCAGCTTAGAGATGGACGATTGAGTTCCGACGGTACGCTTGGCTAAGGAGCGGCTTTGAGATGAAGGGTTGAGTTCTGATGGTGTGTTTGATTGGGGTGCCGCTTAGAGCGGAGGATTGAGTTCCGGTGGTGCGTTCGGCTGAAGAGATGTTTTGAGATAGAGGGCTGAGTTCTTACAGTGTGCTCAGCTGAAGAGCAACTTTGAGATTGAGAACTGAGTTTCGACGGTGCTCTTGGTTGAAGAGTGACTTAGAGATGGACGATTGGACTCCAACGGTACACTCAGTTGGAGAATGGCTTAGAGATAAAAGATTGAGTTCTGGTAGTGCGCTTAGTTGATGAGTGAATTTGAGATGGAGAATCGGGCTCCAGTGGTGCGCTCGACTAGGGAGTGATTTAGAGGTGGAGGATTGAGCTCCAGTGGTATGCTCGACTGAGGAGTGGCTTAGAGATGGAGAATCATGGGTTGAGTGGCTTGAAAGAGAAAGAAAGTTCTTCGATCCTTCAGGAGTGCTTGAAAGTAAAAATTGTTTGGTCCCCCTTCCCACAAGTGTGATGGGGTATTTTTATAATTAGAGCCGGTGTGACCTTAGCGGCTTTTGTCGGCTGCCTTGGCAGATCTATTGAGTTATCTATATGATCGTGTGAGGGGCGCATATGGTAATAATAGCCATTTGGAGAGATTCCTCTGTTTCTGAGGACTATATTGAAGGTCGCTGTATGGAAAATGCCTTTCAGGGAGATTCGTTGAGCCGTAATTGCCATCTTGAGGCGATACGTAATCAGAGATGATATTTTGGAAATATTTGTTTAGCTATTGTGGCACCTGTCGTGGCTGCGTTATTGCAAGTTTCACGCATACTATGTTGTCGAGGTGTCGGTGGCTATATGCAGGAGGGGCAGCCCCAGTCGCGGTGACGCACAACCCTATTCGCCCACTCCTTCTTGAAGAGTTTTGGGTCGATCCGCTTTGACCATCCGCAGTGCTTGTTGGGCCTTGGGCTTAGAGGGATGGCCATCGATCTCCTACAAGTCAAATTTAAGGTTGGTTTATAGATTGTTAGACCCATCATAATCATTATATTTTAATCTAAAAATTTTATATAAAAAATTAGATAAAATCCCCATTTTTTCATAAAAGACCCATATTTTTTGGGTTATAAGATTTTAGCTCTCCTCCAATTGATCTGACTTTTAGGTGCATCAAACATTATTTATTTGTTATTTTAAGGCAAGTTGTTAAAAATGTAAATATTATTTTAAAATTTAAAAAAAAGGTAAAAAGTATATATTTTTGATTATTTTTTTAAAAAATATGTATATTTTGATATTTTATTATCTTTAAAAAATCAAAAAAAATTATTTTATTTTATTTTAAATAACATAAAATAAAATGGCTGAAGAATATTAGCTGGTTAAAGTAATCAATTCTTAACTACCACACGGATTGCATTTCCCTAAGAAGACAAATCAAAGCGATAATTAGCATTGAAATTTAGTTGTTGACCTACCTTTTTCATAGTTTCTTTTTATACATTGACTTCAAAAACAAAAAAGAAAAAAACAACTATACATGTTGGAGTTTTTCTATAAATATGAGACTTATAAGTCTCTTAAAAGATCCGAAATCTCTAAAGAATTCTTATACATTTTATAGATAACCCTCACGAGTTTTAGAAACTAAGTTGTTCATTT
>JAOVVI020015743.1:0-11089 GCA_028571085.2 Nepenthes alata
ATATCGTCGCATTTCGCACGTTTAATAGGAAGCTCGATCCAGTAGAGTGGACGTCGTCACAGTCCGGTGAAGCCACGCTAAGGGCCGGCTGGGTTTTCAGACTACAGCAGTCAGACTCCGGGTCTAGGCCTTTCCGCACACAATACCTGTTTTAGGTGTTCGACCCCTACTCAAGGTGTCATCACTCTCGTGTGCACGGTCATAGCCCACGACCATCGTAGACTGTGGATACTCTCTTTTTAGAAAGAAGGTCGCCGCACACCTGCAATTTTTGCCCCCTGAGATTTTAGAGGCCGTACGTTAGGGACTTCAAAAGCCCCAGGCCTAATGTCTTGACCGCTTGGGTTGCCTGGTGTGGAACCAATGATTGAAGGGCCATTAAGGGCTTCTCGATGCGGAGTTGAAATTCTGAGTTGGTCGCTTTCAAGCCGTTTGGCGCGGAGCCAAGGGTTGAAGGGCCGTTGAGGGCCTCTCGACGTGGAGTCAAAATTCTGAAGTGGCCGCTTGGCGCAGAGCCAAGGCCTCGCTTTACATACGGATGAGAATCCTCCCGACTTAATAGCAGTCTAGGTTGTTTTGTTTTTGAGAATGTCATACATGAAAACACTCATATGAACAATCATTTAGAATAAAAGAAACAGACAATTTTATTAAATGGAAACACATAATATGTACAAGCATTCGTCATGACGTGCGTGTGTCTTACCTAGGTTCGGAGAAAATCTACTGGTAGTATTTTTTGAGGTTGGCGGCGTTTCAGGTCTGTGGGACCAATTTGTCGTCCTGGGTGCGTAACTTGTATGCTCCATTATGAAGGATCGGCAAGAGTAAGAATGGTCCCTCCCAGCCAGGGGAGAGCTTGTTCTTGCTAGCGGCCTTTCTCGCCGACTCTACACTCCAGAGGACTAGGTCTCCAACCTCGAGCGGGCGTGCTTTGACCCACCTGTTATAGTACCACGCAATACGCTGCTGATAGGCTGTTGTTCTCAAGCGGGTTGCATCTCGCACCTCCGGGAGCAGTTCTAAACATTCCCTGAGCCTCTAGGAGTTGACGGTTGGGTCGAAGCATTCGACCCGCAGGAAGGGAAGTCCCCTTTCAACAGGGATGACCGACTTGACCCCGTAGTAGAGGTTAAAGGGCGTCTCTCACATTGGTTCCCGCGGGAGCATGCGATACAGCCAAAGCACGAAAGGCAACTCGTCAACCCAGGAGCCCCTTCATCCTGTGGGATCGTGATCTCTAGCTAGATCTCCCCCTGCACGAGTACAGGTTCGTTACCCAGGCCGTATAGAGGGCCATCGGCCGCTCTCATCTGGTTCCTTCTCAGTCCAAGTTTAAAGAACGCATCGATGTACAATAAATTTCGGGAGCTTCTATTATCAATAAAGACTCGTTTCAACTGATAATCAACCGTACCGTTTGAAATAAGGGCAGAGACAACAAGGGGATTGGAATAGGGGAATGTTACATGAGCCATATTGTTGCTACTAAAACTAATGACATTACTCCTATCCCCTACCCTTGCTCTCTTGTTGTTGAAAGCCTGTTCGGGATGCGCCTACCTACTACTTTTGGCTGATCCAGTGGAGATTATGCTGATTACGCCGGCGGCTGTGAAATTCCTTGGAGGCTCACTCGCCTCGCCTTCTGAGGTTATGGGGGCTTTCCCTGAGCCTTTAACGAACCATTTGAGGTACCTACGGCGGATCAGGTCCTCTATCTCCTATTGCAGAGTCCAACAGTTCTCCGTGGAGTGTCCCAAACAACAGTGATACTGGCAGTATTTTGTCTAGTCTCCATCGCTGGATCCCTTCGGTGCTTTTGGCCACTTGAAAAATTTCTCCTCCTGGATCTGTATCAGAATGTTGGCATGGGTATCATTCAAAGGAGTTAGGGATGTGGGCCCGTACCCCATCCTGGGTCGCGGCGCAGGCCGCGATTGCTTTCGGCGCTCTTTGGAGCGGTTGTTGTCATCGTTCCTCTTCTTCCCGATGACTGACTTTGGTTCTTCCGGGGGTCGGTCTGTGCACTCGGGACGCCTAGCCTCGTTGGCCTCTTCCGCCGAGATATAGGCTCGGACAATGGCCTCAACCTCCCGGAAGGACTGGAGGCGCTGGTGCGTCAAGTGCTTGAAGAAGTCTCCAATGAAGTCTCCAATGGTCAGCGTGGCAACAAAAGCGTTGAGCTTCATCTTCTCAGAGATCTAGGGGATCCAACGCACTTCA
This sequence comes from Nepenthes alata, assembly GCA_028571085.2. Classification (NCBI taxonomy): domain Eukaryota; kingdom Viridiplantae; phylum Streptophyta; class Magnoliopsida; order Caryophyllales; family Nepenthaceae; genus Nepenthes; species Nepenthes alata. The sequence continues at coordinate 2,227 of JAOVVI020015743.1, forward strand.
GCGATAAAGCGATTGAGGAATCGCTTCAGGCTTCCGTCCGTCCTCTATCGGAGGTGGACCAGGTGCCAAGGCTACTTCTCCTCCCTACGATTAGAGGCGAACTGGCTCAAGAAGCAGTCGGCGAGCTTATCAAAAGAGTGGATCTAGTTTGGCTGGAGGCCGTGGAATCAAAGCAGTGCGTCGCCTTTGAGAGCGATGGGGAAGCATTGGCACATTATGGCCTCACTTGCTCTCTGGAGGGATAGGTGGGTGCGGAAACTGTTGAGATGGTCCATTGGATCCTTGCTCCCGTCGTAGCCTTCCAGAGTTGGCACCTTGAACTTGCAGGGGAGAGGATAGGTCCGGATGTCCATTGCGAAGGGAGACTTTTGCAGGTCAGCGGAGGATCGGCCGGACTTTTCCTTGAATAGGTGATCCCACATCACCTTTACTTTCTCTTCCACCGGTGGTTCAGACTCGCTCCTCCATACGTTGATGACGTCGCGAAGCTCTGTGTGACTCCATGGATCCTGCTGGGCGTACTGGTCGCGGCAGCTTCCCGCTCAGGGATGTCGCGCGCTGCACAATCCCACTGTTGTCTGCCTTCTCTCACTGCGAGAGTTCCAAGAGTTGCGCCGCTCTAGACTCTCCTCCCAGTTGTCTCGATTGGGGCGGTTTCCAACCACAGTTTGGGCCCTGCTGCTTGAAGCCACCTAGGCCTCAGCGTTGTCAAGCCAATCCGGTCTGCCCCTAGGGGTTCTGGTGCGACGTCCTCCTCGCCTGGAGGATGACTCTTGGGATGCCTGAGGACCAGCCCCCATCCATTGCGTTCCCATTCGGTTGCAGAGGGCTTGAGTCATCAGCCGCATATCGGCCATCTCAGCAGCTAGCTGACGAGTGTCAGGCCGTGGCTGCTCGTTGGCAAGGCTACCCACGGAGGGATCATCACCGTGAGCTGCTGCGTCCCTCGTTGGCGAGTTGGCATGCTCTTGTATTGACCATTTCGGTGTGAGGGGGTTGAACGTTGGAGGGAGACGTTAAACTTTTCATCGCGTTTTCACAAACGACGCCAATATTGCGTCATGAGTCCCCGGTTGTCATACGAATTAGGGAGCCTTCGGATTCCTTGGTGTCCGGAGGTGATCATGAGCAGGTCCGGTCTCCGTCACTATGAACCTAGAACTTGGACAACACAACTAACAAATAAAAAGGTCGATGGGATTGCTCTCACCGAAAATATTCCGACATTCAATTCAGTATCCTTCCGCAATAAATGGAAAGGGGGGATGCACGCATAGAGGTGCGCAAAAATATGAGGAGTATGCGGTGGTAGTGTATGTATGCGAGAATTAATCTCGGTGAGCGGTTGATGGGAAGCTTGGCTTCCTATATACACCGCGATGGGTGGCTAACTTTGGTTGCCTATGAAAGGTTGCAGAGGACGTGAGCCTACCGTGAGTTTGAGAGATGGAGTTTCAGGGAGCGTATGTCTCGGTGCTAGGCTCAAATCACTGATTTGGTGTCCAACCCTTTCTCCTGCGGAAGGAGAGAAAATTTATAGGCTCCAGGAAGTGGTGCTTTGGGCGCGAGAATGCTTCCTGTAGGGATTCGTCAGCCGTTGCCCAGCAATGGTCGCCAATGTGTTTGTTGTCGCCTTGTGGTGGCGGGGAGACCGTCGCGCGTCACAGGCTATATTTGGTCTGCCTCTTACGCCAGGATTGGCTGGAGAACTGCAAGTAGCGGCGCGAGTCGCGGCTGGTAGTGTTAACCTCATTCTCATTGGCTCGCCTTATTGCTTTGAGTCTGTCACCTGCAGTTGCATTAATGAGTTGTAGGGAACGTTGATTGGCTGTGGGCGTTGAGCTGCCACATAGGTTATTTTTGAATATTAGGCTGAGTTTGCCACTTGGACTGCTGCTTCCTGGATTGGGCATTGCATTTCCTTTGGGTCTCACGGGTATTGGACCCAACAAGTATAAATGAGTTATGTTATAATATCTATTATAATTTAATAATAATAATATTATTATTATATAACTAAGGCAAAGTAGCAATTTTTTCATATATTGTTTAATATCTATATTTTAAGGTTAAGACATTGCACTTTGAAATTGGGAAAAAAAAATCAAATCCTAACAAGAATTCCAATTGAAAAAGCCTCTAAACATTTCTAAAACGTATCCTGAAGCATTGGAATTTTAAAAATAATTTAAAAGAATTTGGACATCTATTAGGAGAGTGTTGATATTTGATACGTATTAAATATTAATCTTTTAGCTTTGAGAGAGTTTTTGTGCTTCTTGATGGAGATCGCTCGAGGTGGAAGAGGACATTGCAGAGGCAAAGGATAATGAACATTGCCAGGGCAAAAGAACTTCTTGAATGACAATCTAAGTGATAGGTTCAATATCGATATTTTTTTTATAGAGAAAATAATATTTATAATAAATACATAGGAAAATATTTAATGTATCTTATTATTATTTTTTACTTTATTTTAAAGATTATATTTTCTATATAAATTAAATAAAATAATATCTATTTTTACATTAATTATTATGTTGCTTATTTAACAACTAAACATTAGGTCACCTTGTGAAATTGAAGGAGGACCACTGGGATTGGCCCCGTATTAGCATATCGGCTAGGTCGGCTTGGGCCTGAGTTAGTCGCTTAAAAACTGAGGTTCTTAACCATTCTGTACCGTCTGTAGACAGCCACAGCGAAAACCCCAGGGAGCGTCTGCTGGAGATTGGAAGATATGGGTTGGAGGAAATTTGATCCATGGCCGGTTTTCTTCAGGAGAGAGTGGAATCGAAACTGGCCATTCCTCGTCGGATTCGTCATCACTGGCACCCTCATCACCAAGTTCTCCCTTGGCCTCACTGGTATTCTCTGTCCCACTTTCTTTCTCCGTCAGTCTCTTCCACTTCTTCATCCGTTCCTGTGATCTGATGACTTCTATTTTGACTTATTGCAGAGGAGGATGCCAAAAACTCCCCCTTCGTCCAGAGGCACAAAAGGTGCGTTGCAATCTGCCCTAATTTTGCTGTCGCGGTCAACGCTAGATTTCTGATTATTTTGTCCTGTAGATTCTTAGTGGTCGGTTGATCTGTTTGTATGTTGTGTATGGATTTGTAGCTAGATGGCACCTATCTATGTCTGTAAGTTATGAGGCATCATAGCTTGTAGAAAACTTAGAAAAAAATAAAGGTAAAAGAAATCTCACGTTGATTGGCTTGCTTTTTCTCGGATATTGTTCCATTGAAGTTAAATATATTTATTTCTAGCTAAATGATCTTTGTATAACTGATATTGATGTACAATGGGAGTGCTTGGAGTTTATGCTGCCATGTAATCTTAATTGAATGCAATTGATTGTTCCTGGTTGGAGCTTAAACTAAGAAGAATTTGGTTTTATATAGATTAGGGTTAAAGAATCTGGAACTTGCGTTATTTTAATTGATTGTAGGTTTAGTAGGTTGTAATTGGTTGATTTTGTTTTCCTGAGGCAATGCTCTTAGGGTTAATAGAATTTTGTTCGGTGCTGTGTGTGATGTTTGATTTTGCTTCACTTTTTGTAACTCTAGTTGACCAGTAAATGATCTGCTGAAGTTAATGAGTTCAGGATATGTTTTTCCACTTAAATTAAATAATCTAATTTGACTTATAATCATACGTTCCATATTAATGCTGAATTCACATAATTATTGTTTGTTTGCTAAGCTCTCCAAATGCAATTTTTAATTATAGACATATATAATATGTTTGGGTTAATGGTTTTATCCTTTGATGAGGTTATTTAATTTAATGAGAACTAAACAGAGCCTTAGTCTGAAGTGGCATTGTAAAGGGGGTAGAGACTTTGATATCTTCTGTTTTGTCAAGTTTTTTACTCTCTCTGAAAAATAGGCAACTGCAATATCAACTTTGAAAGCTTTGGATTGTAATGCAATTGGTTATGTGATGCATCCAACAATTAAACCATGCCATTTGTGGTATGTAATATAAAATTTTCTGTTGAACTATCTGATCAGGTGGCTCCTATCAATGCTATAGTGCGGGTCTTCACTACTGCTACACCCGATGCACTATTTACTCAATGGGCCCGAAAGGGAGATCCATTAGAATATTTTCTTTAAATTTTTGTCAGCTACCTAAGTAGTGATCCTTTCTTCAAAGTGGATTACCTTATGTAGAATGTAGGATCTCCACCGGAAAGAAGAAGCAATTTGTTGAACCTTTCACACTGTCAATCCTTTAAAATCTCCAATTTTCACAGAAGCAGTGGCTGCTCTGTTGTTTGCATTCTCTATACAATTAGACTAAAAGTTGGTAGTCAACGAGGTTGTGATCCATAGTTGGATATGCTTTGTGCTTGTCATCCCAAAATCATGCCTAGAGTGACGATTAGCAGTCCATCCATTCTTCTACCATATAAACACCCATACAACAATGTGGCTGAAAATTCAAAATAACAGAGCACCTCAGATATGATTCTTGCACATCTTCTCAAAAAATCTCTGGAGTGACGTTGAGCAATATGTATATCCTTTACCATAACACTCATGCCTCAACGTTATGTGCATCCAAAAATGAAATGAATTGGAGCATCCTCAATATATTTTATGCACATCGTCCCAACATCATGCTCAAAGTTAGTTGAGCAATCGGCCATTTCTTCTGCTATAGAAAATCTCATACCCTAATTATGTGTGGCCGAAAACAAATTAATTCGAAGCACCTCAGGCACATTTCATGCACATGCTTCCAAAATCTTGCCTGGAGTGATGTTAAACAAGTGGCCATTTCTTCTACCATATGAACACTCATGCCCTAATGGCATATATTGCCAAAAACTAAAGGATTAGGAGCAACCTAGATATGTTTTGTTGATGTCATGCCAAAATCATGGCCATGGTGACGCTGAGAAATAGATCCATTCTTCTACCATATAAACACAAATACCCAACGGTTTATATGGCTGAGAGTATATTTTGCATTGATTACTGAGTATGGTAGCTGTTATTGTAGTACGTTTGGCGTTATTAGTAAGATGGCATGCCTTTACAATAAAAAAAGAAGTGATGAAATATTAATTATATGAGTACTTCCCTTGATAGGCTCCATGATTTGGTTAGTGGCTCTGTCAATGATGGTGTGTTTTTTTCCCTGAAGTTGTGCCCCAGCTGCACCCCCCCCTCTGTAACGTTGAACCGTTTGGGTTCAATCTGGGATCCACTTAAACGGGCAAGTGTCTAGGTGAATCATGGTCCCATAAAATTGGCATCCTTGGTGTTCCATATATGCTGAGGATGACCTTGTTTTGTTTGTAGCTGTTCATATGTTAAAACCCTTTGGCTGACCTTCTTATTGACCCATTGAGCCATTCCACATGAAATCCATTTAGTTGGGCTGGCTATTTGTTCACGTAAGTAATCAAGAGGGCCCTGGTACAATTTGTTTAGTAGCCACAATCTAGATTTACCAGTTGCAAGTCGGTTACAATTTTACAGCAACACACCGTTGAGCTTTGAGGAATGATAACCTCATGCAAAAGGCCATGGTCCCCTGTCAAACGCATCAAAGTACATATTTTCTTAATGCACGCAGTTGAGCTTGATTTTTCTACCTTACTATGGATGAAAATATCAATATCTATCGCAATCATACATAAACATATCGGTCGATAAGATACGTATCCGCCGATATGTGTTGGTGTTAGGACCCCTGATACTGATATTTTTCAATACTATGATAATATCGTGGTATGTTTTTATATTGGTCAATACAGTTAATATATTGGATGTTATAACCTTGTCAGCTTACGCTTTTTAAAGAAAATTTCGTCTAATATATCTAATATTGATACATATTTTTTAATATATTTAATACTAATATGACCGATTCCAATACCAATATTTTTATCCAATATCACAGACGTATTGGCATCAGCCGTATCAAACCAGTTTTTTTGTAACCAAATCAAAATTGAAATGAATACAAAATTTTAACAATATTTAATCATATTTTGCATGTTTCAAGTGCTTTTTGCAATTTTTACTAAGTGGATCAACATATTAATATAAAATTATATCGTAGCAAATAATAAAATGATAAAAATCAAATCAAATAAAAAGACTGCACTGTTACTCACCACCAAATGACTTGCATGCAAGTTACTAACAACTAGAAGGCAAAAGCAAATGATATACTTAGTATGTGGTAGTTTTGCATTAGTATAGTCAAGTTAGCAAATAATCAAATTCTTTAAACAAAATACATTTATATTAATATAAGTTGAGGTTAGGGAAATCACCACCATGTCGTTCTATGTCCTGGAGTATATCTATCGTCTTCGTTGCTCTGGTCATTGGACAATTAATTTGGTTATCCTCATTGCATTTGCTGTTGGTCATAAAAAAAATCCATACATGATGCTACCAAAATAATCATCAGTGGTACTCCTTGAGTATTTTTGACTATATTGTTGTTGTAGTTGAAAATGAGTTGGGGATCTGGATGCTTGATAATAATCCGGCTGTCCAGGGTACTAGTAATACGGTAGATGTCCATATCTGTAGGTCGAGAAATCCTAGGGCGTGAGTATAGTTTTATGTACTAGATCTACCATTAGCACTGTGGATTCAAAAATCCCATAACTACTAAAACTATCTACCACCCATCAAGGTGATGAACCTCTAGCTATTTGAATGCCTCTCCTTCTTCTTCTATAAGTTTGCGCTTGCGCTTGCGGTAATTCAATGACCATCTCGTCGTCTTGTAAGGCGGCACAAAAATAGTCTTTGAGATTTAGGAAGAGGGGATGCCCAATTGATTCAATAATCAGATATAAGGGCTCATCATTATCATCATCACGACCTAATAGAACAAGATCAACTCAATCACACCACCTCCACCTCTACTCCCTGCATCATCATTATCGAAACTAAGCTTATTCAGGGAAGTAGTGCTATAATCATGTTGCTCTTGTATTGACCATTGCTACAGCATCAAAACCATCACCTTCTTCATCTCCTTCAAATTCGACAATAAACCACTCTGAATTATCTTAGCCATCAAAAAGTGGTTTCTCCCGCTTCCCTAACCATGAACCGAGGAATCATCTTTTTCAAATGTATAATCCTAATTGATTGGATTAAATTAATCTTCCAATTTAGTATAAGTTTTCTCGGTGACATGTTATTTTTAGCCTTGAGTTGTAGTGAATAAGACTAATTTATTCAATCTCTCATACTTTAATCTATCACGCATCTTTGTGTATATAAGGCTAAACGTCCTCTAATTTCTCTTGTATCTAGAGTAAGAGGAGATTTGACTTAGAACCCAAAAAACAATCCTTTCTAGCTCAAGAGCAAAAGTTTCATGTGGCATACCAACAAATGTCATTATTGTTTTGCCAACCACCAAATCGTGGGGCTTTTCCAAGCGATATTTCAATATGCTACATCCCTTTTGAGTTTTGAATAGGCAGAACCAATCTATTTTGGTTCTTATCCACTAATGAATCCACCATTTAGCTGCATTTATCAATATTAAAATTAGCAATATAACTCATTAAGCTATGAAAATATTAGAGAACTAATAGATAAAATAACGAACTAAATTTCTACTTACCTGGGTTCGTAGATAAAAATGCTCTCTGTGCAAATTTCAAATGAATTGTGTTTATCTCGAAAGAACAACAACCAAAAAATGCCAAGTAGTACTCAATGCTATGATTGATACACAAATGAATATGATTTTTATAAATTGAACTATGGATTTTAATATTAAAAATTTAAAATTTAGAACCAATATAAATAAGTTGCATACTTGCATTGCAAACATAGTTATTATCTAATTTATGGCTCTAATTTGAATATCCAGGTTGAGTCTAATCTTCAAATAACCTTTTTTGCCCCATTCATCACCTCCATATAGTTGGAAAGCTTGCCACAATATTGAACTGGGGATTTGAATAATAACCTTACAATAACACATATTAAGAAGTAAGGAGTATTAAGGACATAATGACATATATAAAAAAATGTAATTGAACAGTTAATATTTTTAAATTAAATTTCATTATATAACCACTGCTTGTAATTCATGATGTAACTAAAAATTTTACCTCTGATCAATTGTCTTCAAAATATTAGCAGAAAAACAACAATCATCATTGATGGCCATCTTTGCTCGGTCCATAGCTTCATAAATATATCCCATTGCCAGTTTCTCATTGCCGTCAACTAATCTGAGAACTTTGATCATGGGTTCTTGCATTCTAATCACTTCATTAGCCTTTCTTCAAAATGCTTTCTCTCGAATGATCTTCTTCACACCGTTTGCTAGGCTTGTTTTTGCATTCCAAATCTAGAAGACTCATAATTACCTAATTTAAACATATTCCTCAAGCCATCTCTATGGAGATAAACGGACTCCATTGCAAAAAGTTTGTGATGAAATGTGTGATGGTAGGACGCAAGAACTCTCAGTCATTAATGAACATCTTCATATAATTGACCAATCATGTCAAGCTATAGATGTAGTTCTTTATTTTCTCTAAATTTGTTAGCACATCTTCTATATTTTATTCTTCCTTAAATCCTTCAAAATAAGGTCCAAACAATCTGCTACACAACTAGTCCACTGTAAAGAGGTCTCCTCTTCTATATAAAGCGTTGCCCAGCTATTCTCATTGTCTTACTGTTGTCTATAACAATATAAACAAGCCTATCCATGCCAATTTTATCAACTTCCTTGTCCATCAGCTTGAAGTGATGCTTTGTTTTTATTATGGATATTTGTGTTGCGTTATGGATCTTCGGGTCCGAGCAACACAAATGAGTTGGGATGATGCAAGGGGAATCGAATGCAAAAC